>CM031241.1:457162954-457424346 GCA_018340775.1 Taxus wallichiana var. yunnanensis
AGTTACGTATTGCTAATGTTGTAGTACATATTGTTCACCATCTTATGCACAATGTACTCATGAGAATAATTATTCACCTCCTATCGACATGGGAATATGCACATAATCTTGAAAACATAGGGTAAGTGAATAGAGTAATCATGTAGCATAGTCTTTTAGTATTGAATAGCATGTCAATTACATGACCATCCTTTATGGTAATATCGGTGTGGTGATGTGGTATCTGCTCCTACCTCATCATCTAAATGCAGTTTCTATTGTGCATCTGCCCATGACTCATACGTACAACTAGAATGTTATACCTGTGATCAACTATGGGCATGTAAGTCTCATTTCATTCCTCACCCAGCAAAGTACGAAATAGTCCTCATTGACCCGTGATACCAACTCAATATGAGTATAGATTCTCTAGTTTCACACACGAAACATAAAGGTAGTTTATCACGACTAAAGGCACTCCGATGTTTATCCAACATGTTATGCATGACATCATCATAAACCCTATTTCCATTCTACATTCCTCCTAGTTGAGTCTTATTACGGTCTCATTGAGGAATTATTGTTTCAGTAATGTATGCTCCATGTTAAAATGATTAAGATCGTTGATATTATATTAACTATTATTTAAGACTTCCTAATTAATTTACTGATGACCTCCACTAGGGTGTGTCTGTGATTTATCACTCGCTAGAAATTCAACCTCTATAATGGTTAACCTCTATTTCCAATGTGATCAAACTTCCTAGGTGCCATTTATGTAACCTCTATTAACCCTTTCTCACTATTGATAATGTCACTCACAATTCCAAGTGAAATTACCAGTTTAGAAATCGTATTGTAACAACTTTTGGCCTTTGATGTAGTGATCTTTGGTTCTTTGAAATTCATATGCCTAGTTATGTAGATCCTTCAAACCCTAACTATGTACAAGTCGAACCTCGAGCCTCGATTCACCCCTTCTCATGCCTTCCCCTTTCTCTAACACTTCCCGCAAAAGGGCTCCACTTTTCGATGCCGTGTTAAATTATCCATCAAGGATCGATAAATCTAACTAATTTGATGCTCACATTATGCACTTGTTTGTGCTAATCTCTTCTTTCCCTCAAAATCCACTCAAACCTCCATAATCCTATCGCTTCAGGTAATAATGAATCCGTTTACATCCATTTATACTCGCATCTTTTTTAAATGTTAGCATTAATTTCTCCTCGACCTACCATGGGATACTGGATTTAATTATGTTTTGGTGGCTCTTGGGACATGACTTCTAATTCTTTCCTATCAAGTCATAATCTTATTTGAGCCTACTAATTCCTTATCCATAGACCTCATACAAGCACCTCTGCTAAAGTAAGATAATGTTGTGCCTCACTAAGATATTCCATTATGTCGCTACCTACCTCATGTATTACCTTTGCGTGATCCTTTTCTCATGTGTGGTCTTTATGCAGAAGATTCCTTATTATCACCATCCTTCTCATTTCTTATTTTCCATTTTAATTTTCCATTCTCACCATAACCTTACCATACCAATGCACATATCTCTTTATCCTCTTCATCTCACCCTATAAGTACCAACAGGAGTATCCTTCACGTCTTGCACCCTAGTTCACCCGCATTACTAAAATTATGTACCTTGGTCCTCTACGCATTAACTCAATGAATAGTAATTGCTTCTTGCTGAGCAATCACATATATAACCAAAGGAAATCAAAATAGCAAATCATATGTAACAATGAAACATATGACAGGAAATGTAATCTAAGTGGTAATGTTGTCTTATTATAGTCTGTGGCTTTATTTATAAGCGGGAACCATTACTCCATTAGATGGCTTAGGGTAGCATAGTACATCCAGCACACGGCTAACACACCTGATTCGAGTGTCTTGGTTGCTCAAAGGTCGCAATGCACTTCTGATTTCCTGGGTGAGTGTAAACTTGATTCATAGAGAAAGGACCATCTTTCCAGCACAAATCATATTATTCTTAATGTTTTTATCATGTCATGTCTTTTGTCTTTCCTTCTCAATCTTGGATCAGTATGGCAATGGAGTTTCATTCATCTAATTTCATTAGTTTTAAATTGCACTCTTCTAGCGGCTATTCATCCTTAGTCACATATACTAATACATAGGGATGGTACTATAAATTTAATTGATGATAGTACTTCCATGTACCCAAACCTTTTGACTAGAAAGGTGTGGCCTTATTCCAAACTTTTATAAGTGATCCTGTAAGCCCAAGTCTGTTGACACTTATGTCATCCCAATATTTTCTTCCAACATCATAGATTTTGTCGGTGTTTGTCCCCAAGAATTTTGTTGTAAACCCTCACAGTTCCATTATCTTAGGGTGATAAGGTTTGATTTTATGGTGTGCAGCGTAAACTCTACTAGTAAAAATATGATAGTATCATTTTACAAAATGAGTTTCCTCTATCACTTTTCAAGCTCAAATGCCCAGTCATTTATATAATAATATTTTCCCACAAGAATATTTTTGTTGTAATTTGTATAATCTAACCTGCGATCTTCCTACACTGCCATACCAGATAATCTTTCCAATGTTCCATTGCTACTTGGTTTTGGTTCATGGGTGGTGAAATAGGTCCTACAAATTCAATAGCCCACTTTAAAAAGGTTTTAGCATTTGCAATAGGTCTATGGCATTTCATCTCTATGTCTAGGTTTTCCAAGGTGTTGACAATGATCACATGCAGCCACATACTCCTTGGTATCTTCCCCAATCTTCCACAAATTCAACCAACTGAAGATCTTGTACGGTAGCATCACTAGTGTAATGCACACCCCACCTACTATTCACCATGATCTTCTTCCCATAATACTTTTACCCCTCATAATTCCCCAATTACCACAATGGTGCAGAACTTCATCACGGACCAGCTTGTATAAATCACCTAATTCATTGATATGGCATCAGCGTATTGTCGTTGTTTCCTCTCTAATGTCTTCATTCCTTCAGGCATCTATCCAATGAAAAACATATTGCAATATCCTCTAATTACAGCAAATTAAGTGTTCAATCTAAACAAGCTGTGCATCTGGCATGTAAATATCTTTAATACTCTACATGTCCTTGCAAATTAATCCTTCATAGATGAGTGGGGACCTAGAAATTTCTCTTGCTGGTTTGACAACAATTGTGAAGTCAAATTCTTGAAGCAGAAGTATCCACCAATAAATGCCCTTGCAAAAAAGGAAGCATTATTCTAAGTACTTGGCGCATTATAGTATATATAAATAAGGGGGTTTCCAACAATTATTGTCTAAAATTATGAATAGGTCTTAGAAGTCAAATGACAAGTGTCGATTCTCATAGAATCTAACATTGTCATTTGCGTATCAATCGCATATAGGAGTTACATTCCTTATTTGGAATCAGAACTCCTCTTCTAGTGGCGTCATATGCGCCATATCAACGCATATGCGGCAATGGCGCATTGAGTTTCTTTCCATGTTTAGGCATGGGGGTTACACAACACCCCTATTTGTACTTCCTATTTTTCGATCTATGAGTATGAGCAGACCCATTCTTCTTACTTGCAATCTTCTTTCCATTGTTTCAATCTTGCATATCATGGCTCTTCGATGTTACCATCGAGTGCAACTTCGTTGTGGTGCATCGCTTTTCGACATCGGTTCTCGCGAATCCTCTTTCATGGTATCAGAGCTGGTTTCAGTAAACGTGCACTCTTCGTTTCTCAGTTGTTTATTACTTCTGGTTTCTTCTCATTTCCTCGTGCAAGTTTTTTTCGATTATCATTTTGGAATTATTGCTCACCTCGTATTGAGGTTTCAGCAATGTGCAGTTAAGGTATTTGGTTGGTTTGCTTATCACCGAGTTCATATTCGATATTTCTAGATCTTTGTGGTCGTTGTTTCGGGTTGCTTCAGGTGTTTTTGGCTGGTCAGTGTTCGATTCAACATCTCGCAGGGTAAAAGAAGAGCTCATTTTTGGCGTGGACTCGTGATTACTAGTCGGATCGTTGTTTTTCTTCACCGTATACTCGACTATTCCGAGCTTTTTCCTCATCGCTCGCCGTGGTTCCTTTCTGCTTCTCAATCGGGTTACCTCGCCTCTGGGCTCAACGCGTTTTGCGAGCCTCACAAACCTCTCTACATTTTTTTCCTCTCACTTTTTTTGCAAAATACTCATTTTTTCCTTGCCGCGGTCTCTGCCCTCACGCTTTTTCCTCTTCCTTGGCTCTCACGCATTTTTCCAAAACTCTCTCACGTTTTTTCCTTTCTCACGTTTTTTTCCCTCGGACGCTCTTTTCTTGCCTTTTCTTGAATTTTTGGTTTCTCCTTCCAGTGTTTTCTCTCATCAATTTTCAGGCACTGCTTTTTTCCTCGCTTAGGAATTTTTCTCCACTTTTCTCGCTTTTTCTCCTCGCTCCACCGTTTCGGCATTTTCAACTGTTCTGCATTTTTTTGACTCCTCAAGCTGCTTTTTCTCCTTTCCTGTGTTTTTTCAGACTCGCATTTTTTTTTTGCTCTGCATTTTTTACCCCAACATTTTTACAAAGACGTGTCCTCCTCTTTTTCTACTTTCAGTATCCACGTTTTTCCAAAAGCCTTTTTCATTAGCATTTCACGGGATTACATCTCCCGCAGAGAAAATTTTCTCCGATTTTACTCACTTTCATCCCCACGTGGGCTTTCTCTCAAACTTCCGCGCTGCAATATCTTCTCCAAAAATACGTTTTTTATTCACTTTTCTTAAAAAAACGTGTTTCATTCTTTTTTTATCCTTATCACTTTCTAAAAACATGTTTGTTTCATTACCTTTTAAAAGGTATAAGGTAAAACATTACATTTTATTGCATTGTAAGTTTTTTTGGCTTGTTTTATTAACCTTCCGCCGAAAGTGCCAAGACGAAGGGTGAGGTCCGGATCGGCAGTGGCTAATCCCCTCGCAATACAAACAAACCCTATCTCAAATTCCATGCCATTTCCAACGGCATACATACGACACCTTTTTGCATGCGTTTAGGGTGATTTTTTAATCCGCTTGCAGTGCTTATCGGCTTTTTCTCATCAAATATGGAATTGGTTTTTGCTATAACTTTTGACTCGTTGTCGGCTTTTGAGCACTTCTTTAGTCAAAGTTGCATGTTTTTTCACACTCTAGATGATGGGATCATTAGTTTTGTAAACGCACTAATTTTATATAAAGTGCCGCATTCTGGGGTGTCTTTGATTGCTTAATTCAGCTCATTTTTTCGAGCTTTGTTCTATTCCTTTTTTTTGTGGACTTCAGAGCACGTCCGCCACAGCCTTACAACAAAGGGATTCTTTCATGTGACGTGAGATGTTATTTCTCACAAAGCTCTTTCTTCCCCTCTTGCTTCTCTTTTTCGTGCTTTCTTAGTTGTCGATCTGTGCATGCGCCTACGAACCTTGATTGTTGCCTCTCCACCATCATGCGCTGCTATTACGCTAATTGCAAGGTGAGTGACAAAATCGGTTCTCGAACACACGCATCTCAAGTTGTAATCAACGCACTGAATTATAAAGTGCCACAAAAAGGGGGTTAATCTTGTGTTCCTTGGAGGCTCCTCTCATCATGGACATTGAATTTCATCACTCCGTTGTTCAACTAGGACCAGGAAACTACCTACAATGGAAGAGTGGGATACTCGATCATTGTATTATGTATAATTTGTTACCACATCTTCTTGGGTTAGCACCTGAACCTATTGACCGCATTCATCACCAAAATTGGTTGAACGAGAATGATATGACATATGGGCTTCTTTGTCTTACTATACCGAGAGGACCTTCAACGTCGATTAGAATTCACCGAGTCTGCACATAGAGCTTGGATCTTCATTCGAATTTTCATGGAGACTTTGATCCTCCTTCATCTGGTTATGGATCTTCTGATGATCTTGCATCCATGGAGGAAAGTGAGTTCACTGATACTTTTTCTTACGAAGGGCCACCCACACATATTTCTGTGCATGCTCCTTCAGAACTTAGTATTGCTCCTATCATAGTTTCTAGTGACTCTCCTCCACAAGACTCTTCGGTTGAATTCTCACCTGCACACCATGCTACTCTTTAGATCTCAGTTTTTCCCATCACGAGCATCTACCGATTCCAAGCTGATTCTAGCCTGAGATTCTTCCATCCCCTCGTTGCTTTCCAGAGACTTCGAGATTGCTTCTTCAAAGGGTTCTTATAATCCTCCACAACAGACATTGATTTCTTTGACTCAGACTCTGATGATATGCTCGAGGATACCGACATCACAAAGGCAACATCTTCTTCAACCTACCGCTCTTCCGAGATCGAGTTGCCATCCCACCAGCCTTCCACCGACTCTCCACCGCAAAGAGTTCATTTGCCCCTTCAGTGGCTCTCTTGATGATATATCTATATTTGCATGACTCTCACCTTATGGAGATTGACAGATTGTCACCGCTTCTCTTGATATATTATCTCCTTCTCATATTGGGCCACCTTCCGCACTCTCCATGTTCCTCCTCCTTCGATCACTGACTTTGTCCCTTCTGCGATTCATTAGAGTCCATCAAAATCATCTTCCTGGGGAGCCGGATAGCACTCCTTTTTTCTCTCTTCCTCCTTTCTTCTTTCCGTAAAGATGTTGTTTGTACATGGGCACCTTATCGTGCCTTTAGTCTGCTAGGCCTATCGACACATCTTTCTTAGTTGTCTAGGGAGTCTTCTTTCTCGTTCTCGCTTACTCTTGACCTCTTCCGGCTTTCGAAGGGGGTGTTGTGTGTGTGACTGTCCTACTCATCGTCCACATCACCTAGGTGAGTCATCTCACCTCGAGAGTCATAGGTCTTAGGAAGTCAAATGACAAGTGTCGATTCTATCATAGAATCTGACATTGTCATTTGTGTCATGTATCAGCCATAGGAGTTACATTCCTTATTTGGAATCAGAACTCCTCTTCTAGTGGCATCATATGCGCTACCAACGCATATGTGTCAATGGGCATCATTGAGTTTCTTTCCATGTTTAGGCATGGGGGTTACACAAAGACCCCTATTTGTACTTCCTATTTTTCGATCTATGATTATTCTCACAAGTCTGATACAACACTTTCTTTACTACTCATCAAAGTGATATAGAATGGAACAAACTTTGATGCCTAAATTAACTCCAAAAGTTAACTTTTTATGTGGATTGTTTCTAAAAGGTAAGATTCTCACTTATGATAATCTTATTAGATAGGGATTTATTATGCCTAACATATGTTACATGTGTAAAGAAGAGGATGAAGACATCAAACATATTTTCTTACATTGTGAGTATGCTTTTAAAGGTTTGGAGTCTTATCTTTGCAAACTTCAATCTGCATTGGACTCTTCCTCATACTTTCTTACAGACATGGGAGCAATGGGATTCTCCATATAAAAATTGTATGATAAAGAGATTATGGAGTCTGGTTCTTCCTCACACCATATGGATATTGTGGAAAACAAGAAATGATGTTATCTTCAAAAATAAAAGACAAGTTTGTACCAATTTTTAAAAGAAATTGTTATTGCTATCAAGGATAATATCGAAAGGTTTAGGCCTCCAAAAATAGATTATATCCCAAGTCATAGGAACACATCCTTGCTTCCTAGAGAATCGACACTGACAACATTTAGAATAATGGAAACAACAACATTGACAGATCTTCAATGCATTGGATTCAGCCACCCACTTCATGGTACAAATTGAATTATGACAGAGCTTCAAAAGGTAATCCCAGAGTTTCAAAAGGAGGTGGGGTGACTCGATATCACAGAGGCTGCCATACATTTCTTTTTCTCAAAATATGGGTCATCAGAAAATCCATTATTCTAAATCTTTGGCAGCATTATGGGGGATAAGGCTTGCGAGAGATTGTAATATTTCAAATATTATAATTAAAGGGGATTCTTTAAACATCATAAATATTTTAAACAAAGATCAACCCCCAAGTTGGATGATTAGAGATTTTATTTATGAAGATATTGAGACTTGTAAATTTTTTGATAATTACAAGATCATACATACCTACCATGAAGGTAATAAAGTGGTAGATAGTTTGGCCAATTATGGAGTTAAAAACAAAATGCAAAATTGGTTTAGCGGTGATCTTCTCCCAGCTAAGGTAAATGATGACATCATCAAAGATAAGCATGATATTCAAAATAATAATTAAGAAATATCCCTCCGCCATTAGGGAAGTGATTATTAACTTCGCATGTTGGTTTAATAATGTCATTAATACTTCACATGCTTTCTCGGGTATTTAAAGGTAGAGGCGGTGGTGAAAGGTGGTATTGGGTTTGAAACTTTACCGTTGAGAAAAAAGAGGAAATGAAAATAGAATGGGGGGGCTCCTTAGAAAATAGAGCCCATATATGACCCGACATGGAAAAATGACAGAATATTGTGGAAGTATTTACAAATGGGAGGGATTTTAAACCTCATAGAAAGAATGCAGGGCCATGACTAGGATATCTCGGTTCAATTCGCGAATGGATCGAAGAAACAAACAGTTGAGTATGGAGATATCAGTATTAAAATTACTAAAGAACTCATTGCTAAAGTCACGAGATTGAGTTTGGAGGGGGAGAAATTCTTCAAAGAAACGGGTTGACAAGAATGTCAAGTAAATAAATTCTCCTGATGAAGGTGAAAACCTAGAATTTGTAATGGATGGTATAAAAGTGTCTTCTATCCTGGAGCATTTTGCTAAAATCTCATGAATGATGGTCAAATATGTTACTCTTGAAGGCATATGTGTGAAAATTCCTTTAAATTATTTGGTCTTTCTTAATCATTTTATAAGGAACTTAACCGTGAATTTCCCGCATTACCTTTTGAACTTTGTGGAACATTTTGTTCTCGAGGTCCAAAATCATACTCATGTTATGCCCCTACATCAAGGCCTTATACTAATGATTTATCATCACTATCTATCCCATTCTCTCCCCATGCCTATTGCCCTCGCTAACCCCCCTTTTCCAGTTGTCAAAGACCCTATCACTGCTTCCACTAGTAGCAAAACAAGAATCAAGAATACCCAATATGCCTCGATCCCTTCTCGCAGGGTTATTCACATAAATAAAGAGATAGAGTTAGCTAAAAACTTGCTCCATATCAAAAACCCATTTAAGACTCTAAAGAAGAAGGGATTCTTAGTAGGATTGATAAGTTATAGAGCGAGGTCATGAACCTCAAGGAAGAAATCAAGTGGATTGATAAAAATGCAGGTAAGAGAAAGATGCATGTTGAGCCTTTCATGGATAATGAGTGAAATGTAGAAATCTTCAAGAAACTAAACTCACTAGATAATATGTTGGGAAATGCTAAAGGACGACATGATTATACCATCTCTAGTGCTTAAAGTAATTTACAATTTCATGGAACAATATGTGAAAAGTGTTCAGATCCTAAGTGATATTCCAATTTCCATTCGAGAGTCTAACTATGCAAGTGGACCTGGTATTTTCACAAATTTACAAGAATGATCCCTCTCAAGTCACAACACATGCATTATTTAGTTCACTGCAGAAAATCAAGATAAAGATTGATAAGGTAGTCAAGTAGAGTTGCTTCCAGTTTGTTGTTGTGTTGTTGTCAAGAAGAAGTTTTCAAGTTGTTTTGATGCTACTCTATCTCTTTTTGGTACCTTTTTATAGTTCCTCGGCTAAACTATAGTTGGTTCTCTTCCCTCGTGGGATGCTGATCCATTTTTGTTACTTTTATAGTCAGTATCTATCTTTCAAATTTCCTTGTAAAGGGTTTAAGTCCCTTTTATCTTTAGGCTATTTTTACTATTATATCCGGCTTTTGAGCCTTTTCTATAATCAGGTATAGTCCCTTTCAAAACTATTTATCCTTAATAAAAATATTTCCAAATTATATGGATAATTTTGAATTATTTCAAACCATATTGAATTATAGAATTTTGCAACTCATGTGCTATGTGTATTCAATATACTTATGGTTGTACATACATGATAATTTTTAATTTATTTAATGAAATAATTTTATTATAAGATATTTTTCATAATCTCACAAAATTTGTATTGATGTTATAACAAAGGATTCCTTTGCATTTGTAGAGGATGATCATGTGGAATTTTTTTCAAAGTGAACCAAAGTTGCGGAGGCAAAAGTATATCCAAATAGAAAGACACTACACATTGCAAACATGTGGGAAGATGATTTTGGTCACAAGAAGCACATAGTATCGATGGAAGAGTAAAATTTCCTTTCTTAGTCGATGAATCTCAAACCCTGGCAGATGTCGAATAAAGGATACTACATTGCTTGGGAAGAGATTGAATTGTCAAAGCATGCAGATTCATCCATTCCCCCAATTTTGGAAGTGAAAATATTTTTGTGTTCAAAGGATTAAAATGTAGATAGTGAGGAGATTGTAGTGATGATAGTGAACGCACCATAAATATAGGTCCTAAAGATAGAAAATATTTTGTTAGAGACAATTTCATTCTAAAACACAAATCTTGTAGCATAGATGATGACATAGCCATGAGTTATATAGCTCATGTGCTATAATCTCATGAAGTTGATGGAGAGAGGTTAGGTCCTTTGAATTTTGGTGTATGATAGAGAATGTGGTAAATATGTGTTAAAAATTCTCATACTCGCTAACCTAATAGATAAATTGTATGGACAATTTTTTTATTTTTTTTAATGAAACAAGAAGTTCCCTTATGATTAGGCAAGGGAGTTATCAACTGGTTGGTATGTACCTTGTACATAGTGATCAACTAGATATTTACGTTAGACATGTTTGTGGAAGATCTAACTAGGAATTCAATCTGTTGAAGGATGTGTTTAAGGGAAATATGCTACTTATACGACCAATAAAAGATAATGAAAATATATGGATGGGGAGAGCAAATGGGGATATTTTCCTTCAATGGGAAGGCAATGATGTAAATAAAAATCTGTGAGTTCAATATTGGAAACCTATAAGGAGAGGAGAAGGTACAACATCAGATCTCCGGATTGTTTAAAGCTAAATAAAACATAGATCATCTCGTATCAACTTAAATCACATATCGATGTGGATAGATCATCCTGGCATGTACAATAGAAAAAAAAAAGGAAAAGCGGATACATAAAGATACCCAATAAAGGACACGTGCCCATTAAATCATACCTTGAACTACTTCGGTTAACAAGATAAGGAATGTTGATTGGAGAACCTATCAAGGTTATAAATTTATATGTGAAATCATCATAGCTTCTGTAATGTAGGTTTTTTTAAACAATATTCCAAACCTTTGGTCCTATAAAATTCACATTTTTACTATTATTTGATAATTAAATGAAAGACTGAGTATTATAATACTTTGGAAGATTTTTCCATAATATAATTTTATAAAACATTGTATTTCTTATCAAACTCTTGAATCTTATTAATATATTATTAATAATATGAGTGCCAAGATATATTATTTAATGATCTCAATAAGAGTGTTTGGCAATGCTCCATGACTTAACCTATTGTCTGCCAAGATATAAATTTTCAAAAGAGGTCAAAATCCCTCATATATGAATTATAGAAGAAAAATAAATATAAAGTTGATACACATATTAAAAATAATTAGGAACATACTTGTACCATGGTTGTGATGAGAATGGGCATATGTCCATTCTCATAGACTCAATAGTTGCTTCTTATTTCATACAATATGTACCCATATCACATTGGTTTAATGTATAAAAGGGATCAAAATGCCTCATATAGGAATCATAGAAAAAGAATTGAGATAAATTAGATACACATAAAAATATTTAGCAACATAGTTGTATTATAAGTGTCTTGAGAATGGGCATATTCCCATTCCCATAAACTCAATATAGAACTAGGAACATACTTGTATGGAATAGTGTAAATATTGGAATCCAATATTACACTAATTAAATTTTAATAATAAAAATATTGGAATTTGATATCAAACTAAATAAAAACCAATAATGGCAATTTAGGAATCCAATTTAAACAATTATAAAACCAGAAATAACAATACTATAAATCTAGATTCTTAGTAAAATGTACATATTTAACAAAATTAAGGTTTTTAGTAGAAAATTAATCAAAAGTGTGGACTATATCTGAGGTCATTTATTTCTAATTAACCATTTCTCTTGTCAATTCTACATGGACATACCATGCACGCCAAACAAGATCCGCCTTTCATGGTAGAGTAGAATTTATATACCTAGAGTGATGGTGATAAGGCCTTCCTCCCTCCATCCAGAGTCTCTCATATTCTTGGATGTGGTACGGCTAGGTAACTTCCGATGGAATTAACATATTTGTGAAGGTAAATTTATTCTTATAAACCTAGTAGAAAAGGTGATTCTCACCTCTCACCATTCCAATAGGTCAGATCTATGTGTAGCCCACCAAGGCATTGCTTTCCCAAGCAGAGTATATACTAGAATATTTATTTTTTCACCCTCATCCTTCCATCGTATTCCATACCATGCATAAATACATTGGGATTATCCTCACCAGGTATAAAGGTACTTGGTTATAAGTTAACCGCCTAACCATACGCGACTCCGATCATATGAGTAACTATGTTCTTAACCTCTTGCCCAACTAATTCATACATTCCATGCACTTGGTTGTCATAAGCAATACTTATGGTATCAATAACTAATCGAGAATCATCCTATTGTATTAATCCTTCCTTAGATGGCTCAATTACCTCAGGGTATCTAATTGTGCACGCCAGATATCCTATTTAAGTCTTCTTCACTCAAAGGCTCAACATATGGATTAGCCTTTGCATGCTAAAGGTATAATGATATGATCTTCCTTGTTCTCAAAGTTAATGTACCCATTATAGAAGCACAAACTATGAATTATTCACATAACACCAGGGGTGCTCAAGTAATTATGGGAAACTATCTACTTTAGGTAAGCACCAATCCTTCAAAGTTTCTAGTAAAATTTGCTCATTAAATTGTAATAGTCGCATCCTTTAATACCCCAAGTGGCACAGGTATAGTTCTATTTGACATATATAATATATTCAAAGAAGGTTGCGATGGTGGCATTTCCATCTGATCCCATGCATACAACATGATTACATTAACTTCCACACATGTATCTATCATAATATTACTCAAAATCCATCCATCTATGATGACCACATTCAATGTAATATCCTTATCATACTCATGATTACAAGGAGGTAGATTTATGTGAAGTATCTACCTCTCATGCTCATTACCTTAAAGATTACTTTTCTCTCAACCACTCTCCTAACAAGGGGATTATATTCTCTAGGTGCAACATTCGAGATACCTCTTTAAATCATTTTCACAGCATTCTTCCGAGGGATTTCAACCTTGTTTTCTCTTTTCCATCGATGTGCATGTTCCTTCAAGCCCTAAACTTATACTTGTAAATCCTCGATAACATCCATACTTCCGTTAAACTTATTTCTAATGTTCAACATCAAGGTACTTTACATTTATGACTTCTTTCTTTTTATAGTTGACTTATACTTCTTAGGTTCATTCACATACGTAGCCTCAACATGTGTGGTATCTAAGATGGGTCAGTAAGTCGAATTCAATCAAAACTTCAACACCCCTTTATATCCATATGCATGTTGTATCTTAATCATAGCTTGCTCCTTTTCTTTCTTGTGATGCTTGCTCATATGCTAATACAAGTCTAGACACTCTTCAAATTTATGTTTTTTTCACACCATGAGAAAACCACGTTTTGAGGGCATTCACACTGATAATGATCAGGGGATCCACAAGTAAAACAAGTTCCTCTAGGAAATCCTCCTCTTCCACCTCCATGACCATGGCCTCTATATCCTCCATGAAATCCTCTACTCCTTTTATCCCCATTATTATGCCCTTCATTATATTGTTCTCATTGTTTGTTACATCCTCTTGTTATACTAGTCATATCGCACACTAGTTTCAATGTCCTCATGGATATGATCAATTAACCTAGAATCACAAGAATCATGGGTACGAGTCTTGAAAATCTTACAATGCATAAAGACATTCTTCCCGGTCATATATGTAAGAGGGGACATCTCGCTAGTATAATGATCCAAGTGAAAATATCACAATCCATCACCATGGCACACACCGATTTATGAGGGAAGATATCCTTAGTATGTCCTTCAACCTCACACTTCATACAACATATCCCACTGCACATCTCATGAGATGAGTTAGTAGAGATATTCTCCAACCGCTTTCACCATAGTTACAATCAAGCGCCTCTAAAATGGACTCACATCAGCCTTCCACACTCCTAACCTCCTTAATGCATTGAGATTCTTCCAAAGTGTTGTGTGATCAAAAAAATTATTATGAGATAACACCCTTTTGATCGAGTTAAAAATTCCAAAACCACTGTGCATACTAACTAGGGTGTATGTCATAAGAAAAATTTGATAGAAAAGTTTTAAAACATGCGTCATACTCACAGATGCTTTCGATAAGCCCCACTTTATGTCCTTAAGCACGTTGATACTTTTCTGCTAAAACTATGGAATATGGAACTCAGCTAGAAATGTAGAGTGCAAAGCATCATAATCCACTACAATATGATGCAGTCATACTTTCTGTGATTAGCTATGAGTGTCCTTTGAAAAGTAGTAGAAATTAACTCATCTTACTATCTCGAAGGTGATTCCCTTAGTGTGATAACGAAGCTCACACTTGTGCACATGTTGTGCAACATCTTCAATACCTCTATATTATAGAAAGTGGAGGGACATTTTGTAATAAACTTGCTGAGGTCGATGTGTTGGTTGTTGGGGATGTGGGCCCTATCCTTCAAATCAATAACCATAACCACTATTAGTATTTTCTCCACTACCGAACCACCTAATCAACTTGATCTCGATCCTCCTAATCCACTTGATCTTGACCCTCCTGATCTGCTTGATCCTCCAACAATGGGAATTGACCCAAGATGTACTTCCTTGCATCCTAATAGTAGTACTAAACTAAAATCCCATAGTCTATAAAGGTGTGTTACTTTTGGATGTGTTCCCAATTCTCAGTGCACCCACACTCTATCCTAATGATACACCAAAAAATATTCCTCCAATCGGACCTCTAAATAAAAAAGATGATGTTTATGTTGCCATAGATGAATGTGTTTCCTAATACACTTTTTTATTCAAAGAAAAATGATATCTACCTGAAGCTATTGGATTACCTACACTCACCTATTGATTAATGATTAATTTTGGAATTAGAACACTAGGTGTAAGGGCTAGGCCACCAAGTGAGATCAAATGTGTGCCACGGTTGTCAATATTTCCTCCTATGATGCACTCTCATTAGAATGCAAAGGGATTTTCTATTATGCTTTCCTAAGTGGAGAGATCCTGATGATCCACTCCATGTCTTCCACGTGAGCTTCAAATCCTTCACAAGACATCATCCTCCGCAACTCCAAAGACTCCTCAATTTCATGTTGCTTTGTCAATTCCCTCTCCCATGATTCATTATACTTAAGTTTCCTTTCTTCTCTCTTCCTTTCTCGCCGTAAGTTCTATCATCTTTCACCACACATGCCCCTACCCCTACACATATTGGTATGTTTAGCTAGCCATAGGTAGGAACTCAAAACTCATCACCACCATCAAGATCTAAATTACCAAAGGAATAACATGGATGTAAGATCCTTTGGGCTCGTATAAAAATTTAAACTCATCAAATTTCAGATAAGAATACATAGACACAACATAATCCAAATTATAATTGCTCATAACACCATCCCACTAATTATCTACAACACGTGTCCAAGGTTCATCTACATCAAACAAATCTTGGTAATTTCCTTACATCTCGAACCCTTGGTCTGTAACTCCAATTTTTCTTTGATGCATATGTGGACAAACACTCATATAAATCTATTGGTAAGTAGTAAAATAACATCTCATTAAGCTCATGATAAGGATGTTTTTCAACCCACATGTGCGTATTTAAATCTATCCTAGTACTATATCTTCATGCAAATGATCTTGTCTCAATTATCCAATCTTCAATGACCACAAGAGTCAATGGATCCAATCTTCAATGACCAAAAGAGGTCCCGAAAATGGAACCAAAATGTATCCTTTATTTATATACTTAGATGCTTAGGCACACTTAAACTTCACCCGAGATAGATATGGGTTCTCATCTAAAGTGCGTGAAGCTACCAAGTCCCTCTTTGTTACTATCTTACCAAGGTGTTAGCATGTATGTTCATAATAACCACAATCAAAGTATATATTTCAGCATAATAACCAGATCCATGAGCTCAATTTGGAAACACACATAATAAGAACATAAAGGTTTAGATAACAATTAAGATCAGATCCACCATACAAGTACCATGAATAGAGACATCAACAATCATAATTATCCATTATATTAAATCATGACAAAGCACAAAAGCTGAATACACCATAAGTATCATCATAAAGTCATGCAAACAAATATACCAGTATCATAACTTTGTTACATACAGTGATACCAAAACTATGCAAACCAATGATACATATATAGATGCGGGAACTTTCCCTTCACTGCCCATGCACTCTCAAAATAGGTCACATGCTCAAAATAGCCATGCGTCATTTACAAAGATAACTAAAGAAGCATGCAAGCTTTGCCTAATAATAGATTATCTATAATTAACTCCAGATCCAATCCTATTATTATCTCTACCACTGCATGTCTCTTAATCTTCCACTTGCTCCAAAAATAGCTTTTCCTTCACTGATAAGTCTTCTTGTTCTTATCCTTATGTTCTCTACACTCCATCCTATTTTTAGCCCATGTATGTCAAAACGGAAGTCTCAAACTTTTTCCTTCTCAGCGCAAAACCTCGGGGGCAAAAATATGTCAACCTTCTTTGCCTATCCATGCACACACTTCTTCCGCACCACTATCATATGCACCTTTGATACATAGGTAATATTTCACTAGGCCAACATGCTTCAATTTTATCTAAGTAATAAATCTAGATCTGGGTACCAGTAGTAGACACCTAATTTCGACCGCACAATTTTAATACTAAAATTTCATTATCCTTCTTCTTTACCATCATTTAGTTATAGTTAGTGATTTCCCACTAATTATCTAACACTTCCCTTTGTCTCGGTCAATTAATGAGAATTTAGTAATTAACTAGTCTCATCCCTCATCATGGATGCCAATTAATGACACTTCATTGGTTATAATCATCTTTTAATTAATTAGTTAAACATTATTAATTAATTGAATAGTTCAATCTTATATATAATCAATAAACCCTCTTATTGGTTAAATCCCCTCTCAAACCCTTCCTAAGTTCTACTAAGTATCCCTCTAAATCATCTCCAAATGGATCCTATAATCTTAATTCGATCTATTAACAATGACTAGTTGATTAATTAAACCTTCCCAAACTCCCATGATGTGTTAATATTTAATTAATCTCTTTCTAATCATCCTTATCTCTAATCCTACATTCCCTTTATCCCATATTCACTAGTGTTAGAAGCTTCTCCTTAAAATAGAAAGCTATATAAGAAGCCCGGTACACTTTGTCCAAAATTACACCATGTCCTCGATAGACATTATATTTGAGAAGAACATTTCATGTTATCGAAGGATTGTTAACTCTCCACCTTTTTACTTTCCACCAAAGAGTAGTAAGAGAAGATTCAAAAATGACAATTAATCCATAATTAATGAGATCTTTTCAACTTGCTTCATAAATCCTTGATCGTGTGTGTTTTAATTCGTATCATTAAAGGAACTATTTGCAATCCAAAGCACATCCAAATATCAAAGGAGGGTTGCATTTAGTGTTGAGTTCACATTTCATATAAGTTAATTAGCTTTCTTTTTTCATCTTTATATTGATGTATTAGCTTAAATTTAACTAAGTTAGGATCTACTTGGTGTTAGGTTCTTTCAATTAGCTTAGTTCAAAGTTTTAGCATGCATACATATGGCATGGCCAGCAGTGGGACACTCCTTTATCTCATGCACATTCATTTATATCTATTTTAAAGCTTAATTTTTCCATTTTACATGGAAGTTAATCAGGCAAACCTTTCTTTAGATAACATTCACAGGATGTTAAAATTGTTGAAATTTCTTTGGTTTTGAGCATGTATGTTAGTGTTTTGGTAGTATTTCAAGTCTTATGTCCTTCATATCAAAATTGAATTTGAGTGGGAAAATACGAGATTTTTGTTATTTTTTGTTGTTTTTACACTCTTTTATGTAGGTGTAGTGTTAAACACTGCAGAATTATATAACAACACCGAATAATGATAATAAAGAAACTGAAATTCATTCGGTATGATAATTGATATTGATAGAGGTTACATATATAGTGTTTGATCTCCTACAATGGTGGAGTCAACACTCATCTTCAATCCCTCATATCTCTCTCCATGAATCTCTCAAACTTATCTCCTAATATCTCTCAAACATCCCTAGGATCACTCACACTACAAAATAGCTACGTGAATTGTTCTCACAACTCACTCAAATAATTAAACTATTACAACTATATTATTAATATGATTTATATAAAATCATTATTAATAATATTATAATTTATTTAATAATGTTACACAATATTTTGGTAGGATGTAGGTCTTGACGTGCTAGCATAGAATTCGACACACTTGCGTATCCCTTCACATGCTTGTGTTAAACTACCTTTTAGATTACATGTGCTTGCATTATTGTCAACGTGATAAAGCATTTCTCTCTATATATATTTTGTATTTTCTTGGTCGATGCACTTGCATATAATTCAACGTGCTTCCATTATACTTCTATTTTTCTACATGCTCCGTGATTCTCGTTCATGCACCCACATTACAATATTTATTTTCCGTACACGCTAGTGTTCCTATGCACGTTCCTCGTGTTACATTATTTTTCTACTACGTGCACTAGTTCTTATACACGCTGTTTGTGTTACACTACATTTTTTTTTGCATGCGCCAATGTCCTTATTCATAGGCTTGCGCTCCACTTCAAGTGCTAGTGTACTCTAAGTTCCACCAGCTGCACTCCATGATATTTCATGAACCTTCATGTGATTTTTTAAAAATCACACACCTATGGCTAATTTTTGACTCGAATCAGTATATCATTTGTTTTTATGCATTACTTTTTCATTTTTATACAAATAAAATATATTTAATCTATTTAAATGGTTAGGGATCTAATTGAGGCATGACACCTAACCATAAAAGATACCTAATCTTTTTCAAGTGTTTCAGATGCAAGTCCTATATTCAAATATAGAAATTTACCAACTTTATTCATCAAAGAACTCAAGTGATTGTCTTTCTAATTATCAATGGAAGTGCAAGCCCATTTATTTAATTAACAATAATTTAGGAATTTTTATATTGACTAACACATCTTCAAGTGATTCAAATCTAGGCGTACATTTACATATTATTGTTGACTCACATATATTGCTCACACTAGGGATAAAACTATCCACATTTGGATTCATTCCTACATGAGGTGAATCTTCTCGATTACATGTGATATCTTTCTATATCATTCCATTGCTTATATATATATTTTTTCTTAATTTTATACCTTCCTTATCTAGTTACGTGTATGCACTATGTTGATTTACATGATCGATATACCATATATTCCTTGAGTTCCTTATTACATGTTCATATAACTTACTTATGTGCATGCTTATGCATTGATAGGGGATCCTCTTATTGTCATTATATGTCAAGCTTACATGTGATTGATAATTAGTTTTCTTTTGCTTGCATTTTCTTGTTTCTATGTGATAACATAACTCAACATTTGTTATATAGATACCTTTTCCTTCCTTTGACTATACTATGAGGATTATGCATGGAAATGGTGGACAAAAAGGGAGTCATAAGATGATTTTTTTGGAAAATAAATAAATTGGATTATTCATGATACCCACACTCAAACTTTTATAAACATTAGAAATATAAAATGTAGAAAAAAATTAACTTAGATGTGTTATTCATGATACCCACACTAACGCTTTATTAAAAATTAGTAATAAAAATGTATAATTTTGAAACTAATTTCTATAAATGTATTTATTACTAAAAACTAAACTTTTAGTTGTTAAAACACAAGTTTTTTTCCGAATAAGTGCATTTTTTTCCCAAAAAGACATAAGATAGGTGATCGTGAGTCAATCCTTTTTAACTACAAAATAAAAAAATGGACATGCTTTTGTGGAAAGGAAGTAGACATCACCATAAATGTGAAATGTAGGTTTTTTTAATTTTTGAATAAATAGATATGTTTTATTAATTTTGTATCAAACATACCTAGATAACCTCAAGACAACTAATATGTAGAACTCAACACGATGACAAAAATATCACATACAATTTGGATTTTAGTTAGAGAAATAACATAGAGAACTTGGGTATTTTAAATCCTATTGAACTAACATTAGGTTGCATGTGTGTTCAATGAAAAGTTGAAAAAGCTATGAAAATGGGGTAAGAACACTTAAGAAACCCCAAAAGATTTTAAAAACTAGTCAATGGACCATCAGATTATAGCTAAGCAAGAAACTATCTCTTTACATACATATATAAAATTGAAATAAACATTAACACCCTAGCATATCTAGATATATCTCTACTCCATGAAAGCTAATGAAGAATGAACCTATTAAAGACTCTTAGCATCAATTTTTGATTTATGAGAATGATAGATCCCCATTAATGGCTTCTAGGCCAATGGTTCTTCCCATTTACTGAAAGCATTGTGTGTGTAGTGTAATGAAAAAGCCATAGTTCAATAAAACAAATGAAATAACCTCTAAATCCTAAGAAAAATGCTATAGTTTATGTTAGAAAGGATTGTTCTTAGAAATGGTCTAGGGGTAGTGGGCTATTTATAGTTTTTTATTTGGGAAAGTGGGAAACTCTTGGTGCATGTGGGAGAAATGAATAATCCAAAAATCACTTGAGAGAGTAAAAGAAATATTTGACTAGGCTTAGAAGAGGTTAATCATGGTTTAGGAATAGTTAAACTAGGTTGGGCTACTTAATCATGTTTAGAGAAGAATTAGGGTTTTGAGAGAATTTTGAGAGGCTTAATCAATCCCATGAGATGGATTGATTATCTAGGGAGTTAGTATAAGTAGTCTAGAAGGGAATGAGAAGAGGTTTTAGATAATAAGAGGCTATATCAGCATGTTTAATTGATTACAAAATAAATACGACAAAAATAATATCAAAGGGGGAGTTAGAGGAGTCTAATTGACGAAGTATAGTCAATTTGTGAAAAGGATAATAGTTAATGCAATATTAGGAATAATAGTGCTTTGATAAAATTACAGGTGTCTACATTTTCCCCTATTTGGGATGATGTTAGCTATGTCACTTCAAAGAAAGTAGGAAAACATAAGTAAATGAATTTTTTTGAAGGGGTAGAAGAAAAAATTAGTAGGATGAAGGATGACCCTTCGATTGTCGATGAGGTGATGGAGGAACTTGATCAATGATCGAAAAGAGAATAGAAGAAATAAAATTATGAAGAGAATATGAGAAATCTAACAAGAAAAAGGGATATTGAGCTAACCACAAACCGATGCTTATTACATTATTAATTAAGTCACCTATCCAACACATACCCTAATTAACACCTTCATTAATCAACACCTTCTATCTAGTCTAATTAATTATTATTAATTAATTAGCCTCCTTCTCATTAAATCAATAAATCTCTATTTAATTGGTTTAATTCCCTTCCTAATGGTCTAAATCACACTAAAATCCATCTAAAAGCTTATAAAAGCTTACACATGTATTTATTAATCATCTTGATTAATTAATACACCCCTTTATCCACATGAGCCACTTGAGGACAAACTAAACCCTCCTAAAGCTAACTCAACCCCATCTAAACCCCCTTATCCATAACTAACTCTACATCTCCATTTATCCCACATTCATGAGGATGTGTTGAATCCTTTATCCTTTGGGCTATATAAAGAGCCCTCCTCCTACCTTTATACCTACACCTAAATCTCTCAAGAGACAAAAGTAAGCACATAGTTTCATACTAATAGCCTTTTGTCATTCTTGAGCCCTCCATCCTCCATTCTTGAAGAGCTAAGCCTCACACCCAAGCATCCATTGATGGATCAAAGCAAGAAATTATAATTTGATTGCCATTGGACTATTTAGGTCCATTTTAATGTTAAATTAGGCAATTAAGGGGAATAGAGTTCATGCATTTACATTGTGTTTTGATTAGATTCAAAGTTATTAATGTTTAAAGGGTAGGACTTGCTCACTTCTTCATCATGATGGTGCACATTTCCCATTTTTAACTAGGTTAGGAAGCTATTTTTAGGTGGTAGCTTTCTTGCTTTAAGTTTGGTTAAATTTGTAGAAACACTTGCACACATTTGGCACGCCTGGTGGGACACTTAGTCCCATGGCATTTTAGTTTAAGTTTCATTGTTTTGGCTAACTTTTGATATGCACATGTAGTAATTAATGTCCATTTTCTTGGAATTTTTGCTCATTTGATATGTGTAACTTCATGTTCATAGCCTTAATTTTAATGGGTTATTGCCATTTTTAAGCTAACTTGTCAAAAATTTGAGATATTGTGAGTTTTCTTGTGTTTGTTGCCATATTTTTGTTAGTAGTCAGTCAGTAGAGATGATTTTAGGGCGCAGTGCATGATTTTCATGGCGCATGCATGGTTTTCGGGGTGCACACATCTCTCTGGTGGCGCAGGCATACTGTTAAAATCTATCATTCTATCTCTACCCCTGGTGCATGCGCACTAACCCTGGCGCACATACCCTAACCAAGCACATAGTGCACTAACTAACCAGCGCACACACATTTTTCATACTATACCTTCACTACATACTAAACCTATCAGATCATGCACACACCCCTAACCAGGGCACACATGTGGTTTTAGTGGCGCAGGTATATTTTTCTGGTAATGCGGTTATTCTTATTTTTTCTATTTTTTCTCAGAGTAGCGCATATGTTGTTTTTGTGGCACACACACCTCTCTGGGCACAGGTGTTTAATAGATCTAAAAATTCCACAGAGTGGCGCATAGGTACTATTTTAGGGGCACAGGCACTATTTTGGCGCACACATCTCTCGGGTGGCACAGGTACACTGTGTGCTGAAAACAACCTTTGGTGGCATACGCCCTAACCCACGCAAGCACTGAAAAAAGGGGCAGTGTCCTTTTGCATTTTTTTGAAATTAAAGTGTTGATGTGCTAACATTCTTACAGGTTTATCTAATCATATATTTGTCTTTCAGTGCTATTTTTACATGTTTGTATTTGATTAGGTAATATTTTGCATTGTTTACTTATAGGATTAAGATCACGTATGCTCTTCCCTCATCCCTTGGGGTGATCTTGGGAATCAGAAATGATTCTTAAGTCCTTTTGATGCTTTGAGATTGTTAAGGGTATTTGATTTGGAATTGGTTAATTTGGCATAGTTGAATTAAAGTGTTTTTCCATTTGATATCTTTTTGGATTTTGGAAGACAATCACGTATGCTCTTCTCTTGCATCCTTGGATGATCTAGAGAATCAGAAATGATGCCTTCTCTTTTGATGGAAAACTACTAAACATCATCATACAGGACCAAAATGCTTGTCAAAGAATGGAGGAATCAAACAAAAGTCAGAAAACTACTAATACAATTGTTATATAGGTTGCCAAATGGTGTTCGAAGCAAACCACATCTAATTAAAAAGATAAAAAGAACAACATATTCAAAACACTATATTGCAGGTTTTGGAAAAGGGTACGTCCCTCTCCGCTCAACTAGAACATAACCCCTTTGGCATAACACCTTAAGCTACAACAATGGGGGTGGTTCCAGGAACCCCAAAGTAGTCCACGCAAGAGGGAACCTTGTGGATGAAACGGGAAGTGCTCCGCACTACCTATCTGACTAGTAAATCCTTTGTGAGATAGAGTTACAAGTTGTCCCTACGCGACCCTTTTAAGTACACATTTGGATGCATTTATTGCCCACTATGCTTGAAGGGGGAAAAGTCGAGATACTCCCAAACTAGTCATTGTGACTTTTTGGGTAAATCATCCCACTCGTGGATAATCTTTGTAGCACCTAGGATGAGAGAACCACCTAGGAAGATATACTTTGGCAGAGCCCACTTTGACCATTCTAAAATAGTGTTGAGTTGTGAACCATATTTTCATTGAGAAATGTGTGACGCATTACTTTCACCTAGTTTTTACTTGCCTTAGGGCGAGGTGAAACTCTACCAAAGTGAAGCCAACATTTTTCATCCTTTTTTTTTTTGCTTCCTTCACATTCTTTTGACACTTTGTTGATCAAAGAAGGTGATTACCTTTGTGTTACCAATCGACTATTTCTCTCACTTTTATGTCCATTTACGCCCATCCATGTTTGCGGCTAGGTTAGTTAAACATCTAAAGTGTGCGGAGGCATTTTCACATCATTGGTAGCCATTGTGATCTTGATACCCATGTCAAGATCATCATTGTAGTTAGGCATGGTTCATCACCATGGACTTCCTTAGAAGAGTTAGCTTGTTTGTATCGTATCACTACAATTTCGATATTTACGTCTTGTTTCTTGTAAACTCGACATAAATACCTATATTGTAAGGTTACGCTGCACACATTTTTAACTATTCCTAGCTATACTTTGAGATTTTTAGTTCGGTTCTATTATTACCTCGATTTCAAAGAGTGCTAGGTGTTACCATTTGTGTGTGTTATATCAATAACACCTTGATATCAATACTTCACTTTCTCGCAAAGTGGGTTAACATATCTTGGTGATATTGTTGTGTCATTCACAAATTGTAATTGGCACTTTTTGAGATATAGGTCTTAATCGAGTTTGAGCTCACTCATCATATATCTTGATTGGGAGATCACATTGACTTCTTGTATTTACTTACATTTTGTTCATTCCCTTGAACTTGGCATAAGTGAAAACATCTTGTTAATCATCTTGCACGACGTGAACTACTTTTTGAAACGTAGTCTAGGAGGTACTTCATTTAAACAGGTTTCAATACCAAACGCTTGTGTCACTGGTGATTTATCACTCTATCACATTGGTATTCTCACATTGTTGATTTATTCATACTCTTAACAAATACATCTTGCATTTCACTTAGGGGTGATCACTAAGTTTTAAGCACATTTACAACTTACCCTAGTGAAACTATCACAAAAACATGGCTCCTAAAACACGTCTAGGGTTAAAGAAATAGACATATGAGGAACAACAAGTGCAAGCTTGGGAAACCTCTAATAGACAAGGGTCAAACCCCTTCATTGGACATGACCTAGGACCACTTTTTTTATAGAAAAGGAAACAAAAGAGATGGTCGATCATAGTGGAAATGAATTAGAATCACCACACACAGACTTTGATTTTGACCCCACTCTACTAGATGAGTTTCTTCTTAGAAACAAAGATAGAGTGTTGGCACGGGTCATGGAATTAGGGGCCAAATTTCCCACCGAGAATGAACCAATACTACCTACAAATGACGCTACTGAGGAAGAACATCCCCTTATCAATATGGAAGATATTTTAACAGGTGGACATGCTTCCACTTCTTACGTAGAAATGATAAAGTGGTAGGGCATAGAATACCCTTTATCAAAGTGCCACAAGAAACAAGATAGAACATGAGACAGGGTGAAGAACCTCCACAATACGAGGAGGAGGAACCTTTAGAAGAAGAAGCCACAAACCAAGCCACAATCCAACAACAAAAAAATCAGTAACCTAAGCCGAAACTAGCTTTGCTTACTTCCCATGTATAGAAAGACGCAAACAAGAATGTTCAAAAGTTGAGGCCTAAGGTTAAGATCAATGAACTCCATCGGAAAACCAAGGAGAAGAAGACATAGGGTATCATCATGTTTACATCCCCGCTTCTCCCACTAAAGAACAATTTCTCACACAAGAAGTGCAATCCATGAAAGTGACACTTGTGAGCTTACAAGAGAGCAATATAGGGAGCATTAGGAAATATCAATATGAAGAATTATGCCCCTATCCTTTTGACAAGACAATGACCCTTCAACCCTTTCCAAAGAAATTTGATATGCCAAAGTTTGACAAATACAAAGGAAAAGGAGACCCAAGGGATCATGTTAAATATTTCTACATGGCATGTCAAGAGGTGTCTTATAGTGACAATTACCTCATCAGAATTTTTCCCAAGAGTCTCGGAGGTCAAGCATTGGAATGGTTTACACGCTTACCACGAGGATCAATTTTCACCTAGCCAGAATTGGCAGAAAGATTCATGTGTCACTTCTCATATAACATAGAGAGTGATGTCACCATGGCAGACTTGTGTGGGGCCAAGCAACACCCAAATGAGACCTTCGCCAGCTTCCTCCAATGGTGGAGAGGGATAGCTAGTCACTTCCTTGCACTTTCCCTTAAAAAAGTAGTTGTTAGTATTTTCATTCCCAATCTCAACCCGGATATAGCTTTCCACCTCCAAATGCATTGTGTCCATACTTTTGAGGAGGTTATCGAGAAAGGGATTCAGATAGAAAAGGCTCTCATTGCCAAAGGCACCCTCAAAACCCAATCTAAAGACAACCAAAGTGTCAAACCCATGGAAAAGCCAAAGATCTTTAACAAAAACAAAAATGTGGTGGGAGACGGAATCACTGATTCCAAACGTGTTCAAATGGTCCAAACTGGTCAACCTTTTAAACTAACCAAGGGCCCAATTCAACCACCACCAAAGTGAAGAACATTCACCTCTCTCAATGAACCATTTTCAGTCATACTAAAATAGTTGGATGCGGCCCACATGATGACCTATCCTACCACGCAACCATTTGATGACAACGCTCCTAAACCTTCATGGTATAAGGAGCATGAATATTGTGAAATGCATCACGTTAAAGGACATAAGATAGAAAAATGTCTATGGCTTCACCATTATATTCAGGACCTCATTGACAATGGGGAGATAGAGGTGGATAACCCTGAAAAACACAAACACCTAATGAGAAAATGGGGATTTATAAAGAACCATTCCCCAAGCATGATAAGTCGAAAAGACAAAGCCGGATCGGGAGAGTCATCCCAAACCTATAAAGCCATGAATTACTTGTATACCAAAAGAGATAACAATCATTATGATTCACTTATCGGATGTATTCACTCTCCTACTGACCATGTCAATACCATCCGGATCAAGGGAAAGGACTCGCTTGCAGTAACAAGGCGTGCCCACCTCTCGATTTTCTAACCTCTCCATCGACCCCCACAAACGGTAAATATAACCTTTTAGAACAACTTGAGAAGACATCTGCTAAGATTTCAATCTTAGATCTTCTCAAGATATCCAATGTGCATAAGGACATTCTATATCAAACTCTTCAGGGGTCGGGAGTGCCTTTAGAAGTCGATCCTACACACCTTCAAGCCACGTGGTGGCAAACATTGCACCAAGTGAGCATCTCACTTTCAACCATAGGGAGATCCCTACCGAGAATCCTACACATAATCTTCCCTTATACATTGAGGTAGTTGTCACCCACAGGAAAATCAAACGGGTGCTTGTGGATAACGGATTTGGGTTGAACATCTACACTTAAGTTGGTCAAACAATTGGGACATACGAGAGGAAGATCTTGAGTCCCATATTATCACTATCACCGCATACGACAACAACGGAAAGAGAGTCAGCAGGCACCATCACACGCTGCCCATGGAGGTGGGCCCCACTTGTCATCAGACAAAGTTTCACGTCCTAGACTTGGAACTTCCATATAACATGCTTCTAGGCCGACCATGGATTCATGCCATGCAGGCCGCCATCAACGTTTCATCAATGCATCAAGTTAAAGCATGAGGGACATATGGTTACAATACTAGGAGATTCAGAGCCCTTTTCTCATTATAGAGCTCTCAATAGCTTTACACGAAAGGGTACATACGCATGTCCCTCCATAGATATAGTTGTCCCTCTTCAGTTCTGAGGCCATGGAATCTCAGGTGGATTCGATTCTCTTAGTTCTTGCACTCATGGGGCATCTACTTCAACATCTCCATTTGATTCATGGGAGATGAAAATCCTAGAATATGGCTATGGGGAGTATAATGTACAACAAGCACTCTTGGTTTCGACCTCTCACTTGTCACCCCCAAGACTAGAGGTCGACCCAACTACCACTTCAGAGAGACCTAGAGAGGAACACACTATTGGGTCATTCCTACCTGGAGGCTTGTTAGCTGAGGAGAAATTACTTGATCCACCTACTACTTGGGTCCCTGAGGACACTCAACCATCCTATTATCAAACCCTAGAATATGAAAAATCTAGTAAAATGATGTACTCCATGGGCTACAAAGGCCTAGGATGTGGGAGGAATGAACAAGGACAAAGAGAACCAGTCCCTCTTCCACATTTCAAAATAGAAAGATACGGCATTGGGATTCACCCTTATGGAGCACACCCCAATGATCAAGATGTGACTTGTTCTGAGCATGAGGATAGTTCGATTATCTAGACAGTGATACGGATTCCCATTAGTAGCCAATATGAGGATCTGGCCTCCACGAACCTTTTCATGAACAACGTTGTCCTAACCTTAACCCCCATAGAACCAACCCTTGACCTTGTATACCCTTCCCTTGTTGAATGGGACCAACAACATGTCACGTGCCACTAGATTTATTCGAGAATGACGAGGCTATTGCAGAGTTCATGGGCATAAGGGATACAATCCCATTGAGATCACAAGAAAGGTTTCTTTATCGACTTAGACACCTATGCCTACTTCGGAGGAGGCTGAACTTCATGGTCAACAAAATTTAAAGAAAAGTGAGGGAAAAAGTTCTAAAGAAAAGCCTCGGCAAAATCAAAGTCCAAGTCACACAATGAAAACCTCTTTGAGGCACTGGCTGACAAACAAATAAGAAAATCAAAGGACAAACAAAGTGACCACGCCAAGGATGAAAATCTCGTGGAGACATCCTTGGATGAAGATCTCAACCTACCTCCTGATCCTACGCATATGGAGGATTTATCAAAATTGTTAGTCAAAGAAACCATTGATGTCAATATTGGTACCGAAGAAGATCCCAAGATAGTAAAATTGGGAGCATCACTCTCAGCTAGAGAACAAAAAAGATGTTCACTATGTTGCTGCGAGAGTTTATTGATGTGTTCGCATGGTCTTACAAAGACATGCCCGGCTTAGATCCAACTTTGGTCATGCACAACCTAGTTGTGCACATGAGATGCTAAGCCTATCAAACAAAAGCTCCAAAGATGCACCCAAGAGTGGCCTTGTTGGTTAAAGAAGAGTTGGAAAGATTGCTTATAGCAATGGATTCATCAGACCAATTGATTATTCTGAATGGATATCGAACATTGTTCCTATCCAAAAGAAACCTATCGGTATCCGAATCTACATGGATTTTAGGGACATCAATAAAGCTTTCCCTAAAGATGATTTTCCATTTCCCAACATTGACATGATTGTTGACTCAACAAGCAGTAGGTACGAAATGCTATCACTCATGGATGGATTTTCGGGTTATAATCAAATTAAGATCACCGAGAGGACCAACACAAAACAAGCTTTTACAACTCCTTGGGGCACCTTCTACTATCAGGTGATGCCATTTGGCCTTAAGAATGTAGGAGCAACCTATCAAGCGGGCATGATAGTGATTTTTCATGATATGATTCATGATATCATGGAGGACTACGTAGATGACATCCTGGGAAAGTCCAAAACAAGAGAGGATCATCCATCATTTTGTGGCGTATCTTTGAATGCCTACGTGAATAAAAAGTCAGCTAAATCCAAAGAAGTGTGTCTTCGTGTGCTATCCGGGAAACTATTGGGCTTCATTGTGTCAAGATGAGGTATTGAGGTAGACCCTGCTAAAGTGTCTGCTATCACTGAAATGCCTCCACCTGAGAATATCAAGCAACTACGTAGCTTACAGGGGAAAATTCAAGCCATTCACCACTTCATCTCCCAGCTTGCAGATAAATGTCACTCATTCACCCATTTTCTTAAAAAGATGTCACTTTCCTCTGGGGACCCGAGCAACAACAAGCCTTTTCTTTTCTTAAATAATACTGGCTAATCCACTTGTCCTCATGCCTCCCACTCCAGAGAACCACTTTTGCTCTATATTTCCACTACACAATTTTCTATTGGTGCGCTTGCTCACCCAATACGACCTTAGCCATAAGGAGAAAGTGGTGTACTATCTGAGTCACACCCTCATCACCTATGAGCTTAATTATCCTCAAATTGAAAAGGCTTGCTTGGCCATTGTTTTTACCTTTCAAAAACTTCACCATTACCTACTTGAATACTAAGACCAAGCTCATATCCAAGGTCGACCCACTCAAGTATTTGTTGTCCAAACCCACCCTCACAGGAAGAATGGCTAATTGGATCATTCTACTCAGTGAGTTTGACATAGAATTTTCCATCAAAAATTAGTTAAAGGACAAGTACTTGCAGACCAGCTAGCGAAGCACCTTTGCAAAGCACGGAACCTTTGAGTCTAGATCTGCCAGATGCCTCCTTGCTCTACATTGAAGAATCTATCATGTGGTAGATACATTTTGATGGATCATTTACGTTTCATGGTTCAGGTGCAGGAGTGGTCCTTATTACTCCTTCGGGTGATCCTATACCACAGGCTTTTCACCTAGGCTTCCCTTGCACAAACAACATTACAGAATATGAAGCACTTATTATAGGGATGAAGCTAGCCATCAAGTGGAATGTTCATCATGTTAAGGTTGTAGGTGATTCACAGTTAATCATCAAATAGGTTAATGATGAATATAAGGTTAAGGATGACAAGCTCATACCTTACAAAAAGTTAGTGGAAACTCTAAAGGAGTATTTTGTGTGCATTACCTTTGAGAAAATCCCAAGAGCACAGAAAATAGATCGGTGGATGCCATGGCAATGGTGGGATCTATGCTTCATATTCCACCAGGGAAATAATGATATGCCATTCTTCATAGAAAATCTATGCCAGCCCGTATGACATGCCAGAATCTTTCCTGGCTTGTGAGGTTGTTGGTCCCCATTCCCCATGGTACGAACCCATTTTCACCTATCTTAAGGACAACACATTCCCTCCCGATATCTCCCATTCTAAAAGCAAATCCTGATTCACCAGATAGCCCATTACACCCTTTTAGGAGGTACACTTTATCATCATGGCTACGATGGGAATCTATTACGTTGTCTGGATGTGACAGAGTCAATCCAGGCAATCAAAGAAGTGCACGAAGGGGTATGCAGCACATACAAAATGGAATGGTCTTGGCTAAGAAACTATTGAGAGTAGGTTACTATTGGCCTACCATGGAAACTGATTGTTGCAATTATGTTAGAAAATGTGTACTTTGCCAAAAGTATGGAAATTTCATCCATGCTCCATCACAACCATTGCAACCTATCACTACCCCATGGCCATTCTCCAAGTGGGGACTTGATCTAATAGGAAAACTTACTCCTACCTCATCTGATGGTCATACACATATCATCACAACCACAAAATATTTTACAAAATGGGTGGAGGCTGTCCCTTTAACCTATGTCACAGGAGCACAATTTCTAAATTCATCATGAATCACATTATTTGCCGATATGGTATTCCCACAGCCATTGTTATAGATAATGGGAAGTCATTTAAGAACAAAACTATGAAAGGTCTTTGCCAACGGTTCCAAATCAGATTAAAATGGTCCACCATATTACCCTCAGGGTAATGGACAAGCTGAGGCAACAAACAAGACTTTGGTAAGGATAATGGAGAAGATGGTCAACAAAACATAGTCAAAACTGGCACCTACAAATCCATCCAGCCCTTTGGGCTTACCGAACATCCATTCACACTCCTACGGTGTGACACCATATTCCTAGTGTTCGGATAGAATCTATCATCCCTTTAGAGATCAAACTTCCATCCCTGAGAATTTCTCTTTGAGGACTATCTAGATAAGGATGAAGATTATCGAGTGGCAAGACTAGCTGAGTTAGAGCTCTTGGATGAGAGGCGCATTCACACTCTTAATCACCTAAAGTATATCAACACAGAGTCTCCAAAACTACAACAAGAGAATCATCCCTCATCAGTTTGAGGTTGGTGATTTAGTCATGAAGGAGAACCAGTTCAACACTAGAGCAGAGCGAGAAAAGAAAGGGAAGTTCAACCACATTGGTTAGGACCCTATGTCATAGTTGCCAAGTACGGCACACAGGGCATACAAACTGGCTCACCCCAATGGTGATGAGCTCCGAGAGCCCATGAATGCCATGCATCTTAAGAGGTTCTATGCTTGAACATGGCACAAGGAAGTTAAAAAAAAATAAAAAAAAAAAAATCAAAAAAATCAAAAAAAAAAAAAAAAAAAAAGGTCATCCACTAGTGAAAACCACGCAATTGTGGCACTTTGGACAAGTCCTTGGGTGAAAACTAGTTTCCAAGGCACCTCGGGAGGATTCATTGTTCACAAGCATTCTATATTAGGAGGGTAGTTGTTCTTTGCCTAGACTTGGTTCTACCTTCGAGATTCCTTGTGCACACCATCCTGTCCAGCCTTGATCCGGCTTTTCCTTCTTCTATTCATCTGTGAGGGGTATGGTCTTTCGTTATTTCCCATCTTACGCTGGGGGCAAACTCAATGACTTCACCTTCTTATTCATAAATGTGTGGCTTCTACCCTTGTATATTCCCCATCTAACGCTTGGGGGCATCCACGCTTTCTTGGTTACCTACACATAGCTTTGGAAACCATTAGAAAACACAAAAACAATAGAAAATATTTCACAAAAACACAAAAAAATAGAAAATTGTTTCACAAAAACACAAAAACAATAGAAAATTGTTTCACAAAACACAAAAATAGAAAATTGTTTCACAAAAACCTAAAACAATAGAAAAAAACAATTTGTTTCACAAAAACAAAAACAATAGAAATCTTACAAAAAACAATAGAAAAAAATTGTTTCATGCAAAACATATTTACAAAAACATTTACTTGCATTGTCTTGTTTCCTTGCTTTGTCTTGTTTTTTTTTATTGTTTTAGTGTTTTTTTGCATTTTGCTTTTGGGTTGTTTGTTGCTTGGGCGTACTTTGTTAGGATTCATCTTTTCTTTCTTAGATTAGATTTATTCTTGCTTGTGCATATTGTGGTGTGTTTTTGCATGCTAGTAAATCTTGGGAGATCATGATGTAATGTGTTAATTCATTATGTTCTTTCTTAAGCATTTGATTGTGTTTGTTACTTGTTAATAAAGCATGGTGAATCATGGTGTATTGCATTAATTCCTGGTGTTCTTTGTTAGCATTTGGTTGTGTTTATTGCATGTGCTCTATTTTGTTATCATTCACATCACATTACCATCATTATCATCACATCTAACATCATCTATACATCATATATAAAAAAAATGCTAAGTTTTACATCATGCATGTATGCTAAGCTAATCATCACATATCGTATCATCAATGGGGGCAAGAGGGGTTGCACATGATCAAAAAAAATCTATCCCCCCCCACACCAATATCATCATATCATCCCATCCATATACATCAAAATAACACATGAGAAATACATTTGATATCATCTAAGGATCTATCATCTAACATTCTAAACAAGCACATGTATACATCAAACATCAATAATCGTATACATGAAAAAATGTAAATCTCATAACATCATAACACATCCATAAGTGTTGAATCAAAAAATAACATGCATCAAATCCAATGCAGAATAATGCACTCATGCCACATACATCCATAAGATACTAAATAAACATTCATGTCCCATCATCAATAGAGTTTTCATGAGTTTAAAGACAAATAAAAATGCCCACCATCTCATATGCATCGTATACAAAAAAAATAAAATACATCATCTCATAACCATGTGTATCTGAGCCAAAACAAAGTAATCCTCATATATATATATATATGTGTGTCAAATATACATCTATATCAAAAATGGATACAAATCTGTGCTCTATATCAAAAATGCCTTCAGCTGAGGCGTACAAAGATGATACATCAAAATGTCTTGTGTACATACATACAAATGTCCAGATAGTACTCAATACAATACATCATCGATACACAATGCCATAAAAAAGGGGCATGTATCTGAAAGAATCAAGCCTTCATCATGAGGCATCATCAAAAATACATGTATAACATCACTGTACATCAAAATCAGCCTTCATAAGAGGCATACATATAAAAGAATCTATACAATAAAAATGTGGCTCTCAACCATAGCTCTCACCCTCGCCTCGGGGCTCCCAGATCTATCCTCTGATGACGGAAAACTCTAGAGGTGGGATGGCGCTGGTCTCACCTCAGCTACTCTGGTAGAGGCTGTCTAACTGATCTGGTGGAATGGCCAGACCTCCATGATCGAGAGCCTGATGCACTCGACCCTGATAGCTGTGGCAGTGCCACTCGCTGCTCTGGGGAACCACTCTAATATGTAGTCCTATAGAAGAGGGCCTCACCACCAAGCCTAGTGGCATCACGTATCAGGTCCACATCTCCTGAGGTGAGCACTACCTGAAGGGTAGTATCTCACTCACCTATAACTCAACCCAGTCTACCTCAGCCTATCTAGAGGCAGGCAGCAGCCTCTCGATCTCTCTCTGTGGTCATCACCTACAGCTCGCGCACATGGGCCTGGTCCCTCTGTGCTAATAAGGCCTATGATCGAGCATACACATGATCTCTCTTGTGCAATGACCATGTGCACCTGTGACTGGGACTGATGAAGGAGGCTCAATATCTCGCCCCCTGTGTTGTTGTCTCTCGATCTAGCTCCGCCATGCACTCTGTCATCTCCTGGGCCAGCCTGGGCCCGAGCCTGATCCCGACTCTAAAAGTAAAGTCACAATGTGAGCTCGGGCCTCATCACGCTCTCTACTACAACCATCACACACCAGCCTCGAGCCTCATCTCTCTCTCTCTAGCCACGTCTCTCTCAGCTATGAGCTATTGTACCTATACTTGTACTATGGTTGTCTATGCCACTAGGCTGGGGGGCTGTGTGTGCCTCAGGGGCTGGTCCCTGAGGTGCTCTAGAAGACTATCCCTACTCAAAACCCTACCTCTAGGTGGCTACATGGCTACCTGTACTGGGCCCTATGGCCTCGGTCCCTGTGCCTGTGGGGCACCCTATCCATCATGTGGGATACCATCAAAGGATCCTCTGGGTCTGGCCCCAATGCCACTACTCTAGCCCTACGCTCTGCCCCATGCCATACCTCTACGGGTGGGTGAATACCTACTACCCAAGCTACCTCTGGAATAGTGAGACACTGGGTAATACTGTCACATACCATGCTACATAATCAGCTGTAGTCCCCGGGTCTCTCACCTATCATAATGGGTCCCGGGGACCACCTATGTGAAACTAGCCCTAGCTCGGGCCACTAGTATATGAGGCCCCATGGTCTACCTCTCGAGTCCCTGTGAGCATGCCAGATATCTAGGCTGGGGACCCCTCATACTCTTACCCAGCTACCACTATTGACACCTATCTACATGATATAACTCCATGATATAGCTGTGGCTGCCAATAAGAAAGTGCTCCACCAAGCACACACTGAGCTCTAGTGGCATCCTCTAGCCACTGAAGTGCCTGTATGGATGCCAAATGACATCTATCACTACTAGCTCATCAAACTCCCACCTATATCTGAATAGGCTACCAAGATGGCCACGTACATCTCCACCAGCTGCTACTACCCAAGCCATGTATGATGGCTCCTCGGGATCTCAAACTCGAAAAAGGGCCCACTGGGCACCCGATAGCAATATGATCCCATGACCATATCTATAATAATGAGGCTAGCCCCATGGTCTTCTGACCATGGTATGTAATCAGGTGTAAATCCCAGTATAAATGGGCTAGTATACACTACCCCCAAGAATATCTCTCACCACTATAAATGCCATGAACCAATGGTAGTAATCCTCTCGAATGAAGTCCCTGTCTTATCAGTGAGTAGGAACCCACTGATAAGCGCCATGATATAGAGAGGTCCCCGATGCAATGTCGGGTCGAGATGCACTCATGTAAAGCTATAGTCATCCCATCATGTGGGATGTCATCGACACCAAATAGAGCACTACACGCTACTCTAATCAACCCTACATCCAACTATACTCGATCAATGTACCCATCATGGGCATGCATAAAATCTACCAAACATCCTCAATGGTCACCACTCATCTCTCCCCATGGGCAACTCAAACACTCGACTCTCTATGCCATCGCTCACTAATGCAGCATAGTCAAAAGGCCATGATCTAGTACAATAGATGGCATCCGAGCCATGGGCCCAGCCCCACTGCCTCAAGTAATATCACCATAGCTCGCTCGATGGTCACGCCGTGCATACTACCCTCTAACTCAATCCAATCCGATGACACTCCCACGCGTCTCAGTAAAACTAGTAGTCATCTCTACAAAATAACACACCACTCATTAGTTCCTAGCATTTCTCTAAAAATCTATCTCATCTTTTAGGGTTAACCCAAAAATCCTAAAATTCTTCTAAGTGTCATGTTTTTGACACTTTCCTATCTTTTTCTTCCTACCTGCTAGGGTGCTCGCACACCCTTTTTGGGTGTGTGCACACATTTTTGGTGCACTGCACTTGCTGTGCACATGTGTTTTCTAGCACATGTGCTCTCTTTTCGGGTGCCTCGCACGCCCTTTTTTGGCATGTGCGCCACCAATTTGGTGCCTACGCTTGGCACACACACTTCTTGTGTGTGTGTGTGCTACCTTCTCATGCCTGCGCTGCCACTTTTTTGTGTGTGCCCCATTTCCGTGTGTGTGCATGTGTGCACATGTGTCATGTGTGTGTGTGTGTGTGTGTGTGTGTGTGTGTGTGTGTGTGTGTCCACGTATGCATGCATGCATTTCGACTTGCACTGCGCCCTCAAAAGGATGCCTACGCCCCCAAAATGGCACCTGCGCACCCTATCCCATGCCTGCGCTTGCGCACACCTACATGTTTTTCTACTCCTAAAGACCTAATTTAAGGCATTAATGACAAAAATTTATGAGTAAGGTTGTGATACTCACAAAGGGGCCATCATCCATGTGCCATTGGTACCCCGACTGCATCCACCTCAAATGGTCTCGTGTGATCACCATGGTTCTCTTGAGTGTCAGAGCCTCACAATAAAATTTTCTCAATCGCTAGGTTAAAATGAATTGGTCGCGATGTTTTTACCCCCTCGGGGGGTATATTAACCTATTTTTCACCGTTCGGAAGGCCGGGAGACCCGTTTCGATCACCGTTTTCTCCTCTGTTCACTGTGGAATAATTATTTTTATTAAATAATTATTTTTCTCTTATTTTTCACCGTATTGGGGCATTTTTGCTTATCCGATACCCCTTTCTTCTCCCTAGGGAAATTTTATTGCTCCTGGAATTTTTATTCTTCTTCACACTCTCGTAAATAATTATTTTTCAAATAATTATTTTTTCTTAATTTTTCCACTTAACAAGGACATTATTTGTCCTTTGTTTCTCCTTTCTTCCACCTAGGGCACTTTCTGTCGCCCCTAGGCCCTTCGCTTTCTTCTTCTACTTTCTTCTACTATTCACCATGGTTTGGAAAGCAAAAAATAAAAACAATATATATATATATATAAATAAAAAAATCCAAAAATAGGGCAAAATTTTTCAAAAAATCCTAAAAAGTAAAAAAACCTACAAAAATGGTAACTTGCTTATTACGGCTGAAACTTGTGTCTTGCATGCATGGTATTTTCTCCATATCCTATTGGTTTGTCTCACATCTTCCCCGATTAATATGACTCATGGATCACCGGATTCACAACCATTCACAAAGCTAGCTTGCTTGCTTCATCTGTACTCTGGGGCACTTTTGTTGCCTAGTGTTGTTTCATTGCGCACAAACACTTTTCATGGACCCCATGTCCATTTTCATTTCCCCTTGCATGTATCCTTGCTCGGGGCATCATTTTTAACCCTTTTCATCAATCACGAACTTGTGGATCTCTTCAAAGACGATAACAAAACATTTGTACAACTGTCTTGACCATTGTTGGGTTGATATGTGCGTTCATACTTGTTTTCCCTATTACATGAGCTTGTTTCCTTCTCGTATTGCATTGCATTATTGTATGTTGCATGGAGTTGGTACTTTCAGCAATGGACAATTGTTCGTAGTATGGCTTTTCATGTCATTCTACCTTTTCGTATGCTTATATTTTTCATAAGGACCGATGATGTAGTTCCTATGGCAATATGATGACATCAAATTTGTTCCAAATAAATAGCTGGCTAGAGGCTAAGCTCTTCTCTCCCCTCATCCATATTTCTTCTACATCACTTCCCTTTCACCCCTAATTTTCTCTCTCATCGGGCATCCTGCCTCTTCCCCATTCTTCTACCTATCTCTCATCTTTTTCGATCATCGATCGACTTCTTCCATCACCCCATCGACACTCGAGGGGGCATCTCTCCCTCCTACTAATTTTTCTTCTATCCCTTCAAAATTTTCTTCCATCTACTATCTTTGAAGTGGCATCACTTACGCCACCCCAAAGAGGGGCAAATGTAGACACCTATAATTATGCCTAAGCAATTTAAATACTTAAATTGCGCTAATTATCTCCTTTCCCACAAATTGATGACATATTGTCAATAACGCTCATCTTCTCTTCCATTGTCGTTAATTGATTACATTAAGCTAATTAATTAAGTCACCTATCCAACACATACCCTAATTAATGACCTTTCGTTAATCAACACCTTCTATCTAGTCTAATTAATTATTATTAATTAATTAGCCTCCCTTCTCATTAAATCAATAAATCTCTATTTAATTGGTTTAATTCCTTCCTAATGGTCTAAATCACACTAAAATCCATCTAAAAGCTTATAAAAGCTTGCACATGTATTTATTAATCATCTTGATTAATTAATGCACCCCCTTTATCCACATGAGCCACTTGAGGACAAACTAAACCCTCCTAAAGCTAACTCAACCCCATCTAAACCCCCTTATCCATAACTAACTCTACATCTCCATTTATCCCACATTCATGAGGATGTGTTGAATCCTTTATCCTTTGGGCTATATAAAGAGCCCTCCTCCTACCTTTATACCTACACCTAAATCTCTCAAGAGACAAAAGTAAGCACATAGTTTCATACTAATAGCCTTTTGTCATTCTTGAGCCCTCCATCCTCCATTCTTGAAGAGCTAAGCCTCACACCCAAGCATCCATTGAAGGATCAAAGCAAGCAATTATAATTTGATTGCCATTGGACTACTTAGGTCCATTTTAATGTTAAATTAGGCAATTAAGGGGAATAGAGTTCATGCATTTACATTGTGTTTTGATTAGATTCAAAGTTATTAATGTTTAAAGGGTAGGACTTGCTCACTTCTTCATCATGATGGTGCACATTTCCCATTTTTAACTAGGTTAGGAAGCTATTAGTATTGAAAAAATTGGAATTGATCATGGATGGTATATCTAAACTCAAATATGATTCATATTCGATTCCTCTCGAAAAATTATGCAAGTTCAAAAATGAATCATCTCAATCCGAGATCGTATGCAAAATTTATAGTTGTTTTAAGTTTTCTCTGGAACTCGCAGGATTAGTTTCAAACTCGCAGGATTAGTTCTAGAACTCACATAGTTAGTTCCAAAACTCGCAGAGTTAGTTCCAGAACTCAGTAAGATTAGTTCTCCTCGAACTCGCAGCTTCGGGTTCCGTAATCGAGCAGATTTTGACAGCTTTGATGAATTGTGAAATATCGAGAATCCAATAGAAACTCTAAGAGAGTTTTTTGTTCATAGCAATATGTTTAACAAAAACCTCATTCAGATTTTCTACGAGTATTACCAATAAAGAGAGATCTAACTTTTAGTAAGCTACAGTCCGAGGAAACATGTATCGATGAGCACTAAAAGTTCCATAAATGAAATAGAAAATCAAATAGAAAATATGAGAGAAAATTTTGTTCATAACAACGTGTTTATCAAAAACCTCATTCAGATTTGTAACAGGTCTTACCAATGAAGATAGATCTAACATTTAGTGAGCTATAGTCCGAGGAAAAGTGTATTAGATGAGCGCTAAAAGTTCCATAAACAGAAATAGAAAAGTCAAACAGAAAATATGAGAGAGGTTTTTGTTCATAGCAATGTGTTTAAAAAAATATCATTCATATTTGTAACTTTTACCAATGAAGATAAATCTAACTTTTAGTGAACTCGCAATCCAAGGAAAAAGTGTATCGCATAAGTGTCAAAAGTTCCGCAAAAAAAAACAACAAAGTCAAATGGAAAATCGAGAAAGGTATTTGGTCAAAATCATATTTTGAGAAAAATCCTCCTTCCAATAATGTAGAAGAATAAAATCATTATGATTCTTGTTACCGAAAATCAAGGAGAAGATTTGGGAGCAAATATTCCTAAAATAAGTAAGATAAGACTTTGACTCCGATAATATATCTCTCTCCATATTTTTGGAGATGGAGATATTAGTTGTTAGGATTAGAATAAAGATAATATCATATTGTATCTCCCAAAATAAGGAGTTGTTTGGACACATAAATTATCAATGTAACCTTCCCCACTTAGATATGTAATTCTTTCTCCCAAGAAATAAAGATCTGTTCTTTCTTTCCAATCTTTTGAAGTAAAGTTATCCTGCAAGTTCTGAATTAAAAATATGAATTAATTCCTCTTCCAAGGAATGAGCTGGCCACTCATTCCAAGGAAGATGGATTAATTTGTTAATGTTTGTTTCTTTATTTCTGTAGTTTTTCTTTTATTGTAAACTTTTGATTTCATGTTATGTGATCCTTCTTCAATACAATTTTTGTTGTGAACCTGCAGGTGTCTTTTTATCTTTCAGCTTATTTCCAATTCAAAAATTTTAATTTATGCAAGTGTGTTTACATTTCTACAAGTTTGATTTCCTTTATGCATTTGTTTCGATCCTCGTTAGGGATCCTCGCTCAAACGCTGTAAAATCCCTTCCCGGAAATCTAGTTTTCGAACTTAGTCTTTCTTGAGCCTTTTTGGCCGGGCGCATGAAATATCCTCAGTAACACTAGCTTTTGATGCGCCCTTAAAAGCCTTTCGCGCATGGTTTTCCATGTTAACACATCTTTCAAATGCGCCAAAGGATGTTGAGTCTCTTTGTGGCGCGCCAAGGCGCGCGCATGCGCTTATTGTTGATACAACTTTGTTGCACCATTTTTGGTGCGCCAAAGGGCGCACATAACTTCATGTCGACAATGATTTGGTGCGCGCAAAGGCACGCTTTTCGCTCTCATGTCAAATGGCAGATGCTTTGATGCGCCAAAGGGCGATCGCTTTCCCGTCGACAAACAAATCTCATGCGCCTTTGAAAAAGTGGTCATGCGATTTATGACCAGCTTTTCTATATATATATGAGTGCGCCCCAAATGTCATTTTCACTTTTGTTGAGCACGTGATCGTTCTAACTTGTCACCCTCTCGCCCGTCATTTTCATCGCCCCGTGGACCCGCTGCAACTTTTTTGCTATATATCCGTAAGAGGTGTTATTTCTCTCTTGTGCGTTTGTGCTTTCGCCTCCCGGTGTGTTCTCCTGGTTTGGTTCTTTTTGCTTGTTGGGTGGTTGTTTATATATAAATGTGTTGGCCTAGCCTCCTCCGTTTGCTATCTCCCCCCCATGCTATCCTTCCTCTTTCCAGATCTGCGCTGAGAAGGACATTTTCAAACCATGGTTAGAATCCTCTTGGTTTTAACCGCTTTTATTTACCCACTGAGCATGTTAAAAAGAGAGAGGAAGAAGAAATCTAAGAATCATGTAAAAACCCTTTAAGAGTTTGTTCACTGCTTTTCCTCGCGCATCTGTCACCCCTGCAACACTAAGAACAGTTGCGCCCCATGGCGCATCTACCCGCCCTGTTACAAAAGCAAAATCCGCGCCAATGGCGCACCCTTTCGGCCTGCTGCATCATGAGCTCATGCGCCCTCAAGGCGCGCCTTTTCCGCGTGCTACAAGTGCTGAAACTGCGCCCCAATGGCGCACCATCCATCCATGTTGCATCCCTTTTCCATGCGCCCATGGCGCACCCAGCTTCCATGCAACACAAGCTTTATCTGCGCAAGTATGAAGCTATAAAGGCGCAGGCGCATCCCCGATTGCAATAACATCATGTTGTGTAAACTCTTCATGCGCCGCGCCATATTTCCTTCGGCGCACGAAAAGTCCATGTTACACGCTTTTCCCATGCGCCAAAGGGCGCACCCAATCCTAATGTAACATGCAAGGCCCATGCGCCTTTTTAAATGCATCCTGCGCTCCATGCGCCACATTTAACCTTTATATAAACACTCTTTTCCATGCGCCATGCCCTATCTATTTAGCCCGCAAGCTGCAAGCATGCGCCCTGCGCCCTGAGCCTTAAAATCTCTAACTCTTTCTTCTGCTAACATTCCAATGGAAGATCAAATGGCTAATTCAACCTTTTTGGATTGGGTCTCGCTTCTTCTTCATGCAGATCAGCAACTGAGTTCAAAAGAACATATGTCTACATCCAGCAAGAGACCCACCAAACCAAGAGGAAAGGCTAAGCTTACAGAGGAAGAGATGAAGTACAAATATCAAAGGGTCAGGATGCCCGAATCACAGGCTGAATGCAGTATGGATGTCAGGGACTCAGAGTTGGGTCACATTGACATGGAAGAATTCTGGGTTAGGACTCAGAAGGTTACAAGAAGTCCGTGGATGGACAAATTAATAGCAACCCCCTTTCGGCCACAGGATGACGATGACGAGTAGTCTTCTCCTTCTTCTTCTTCTTCTTCTTCTCTCTATTCTCCGACTTTCTTGTTGAAATGTCTAAAGTGTGTCAAGCACAAATGATGACATCATCCATGTTGCATCATGGGATGATGTCATCCATCAAGTTGTCAAAAGTCAACATGACTTTTAGATATTTTGTAAATATCTTTGTAAATATTTGTTGGCTCCTTTTTGCTTTCCTTCTCCTCTCTTCTATAAATACTGGAATACTTGTATTCGGGGTGAACATTTTTTAGATGAAAATAGAAGTGAGGAGAGAAAGACTTTGAGCTTTCTTGTAATGTAAGAAAACAAGAATACAAATATTAAGACTTTGTGCTCAATAGTCAGAAAGCATGTATTAGATCTTCCTTACGTTAGATCTCGTATGTGTTTAATCTGCTGGATTCATATCTACTTTTCTCGTCATTTGCTCATCAAGATTGCTTTTTTATTTATGCAAGTAGGTTTGGCTCATTTACTACCAACCCAAAAACATAAATCTTCCGACCTTTCTCGCTTGAATTCATTTCTTTTCTTCCTTCGGATCTGTTCTTTCTCTTTCCCTCTTTCATTCCTTTCTTTTCGCAGCTCAACACTCTACCGGGATGAGATCCCAAACCCCGAAGGCGTAATCTGTGAGACTTGCATAGATTCCTCGCCGGTAGAATAGCAATAAACCAGCCACTTTGTCGACTCAAAGAGGGGCTAAGCCCTGCACACTGTTGGCTCGTCTATCCATAGATCTGTCCAGCGACAGATTTTCGGACCAACAGTTTTTGGCGACTCCGCTGGGAACGAATAGATCTGTCAGATCTATGATGGTAGTAAGATAAAAATCAAAAAAATCAAAAGATTGCTGCCTGTTTGCAAATCTGAACTTTTTGTTAAAAATCCAAAAATTTGCAAAAGTGCTCAAATTGAAAAATTTTCTTCTGAGAGTCATAGATCTGGTCCAGTTAAAGATCTTTAGTTCGCTGAGTTTTTGAAAAAATCAGTATTTTGCCATAGATCTGAGTTTTTGACTGTTTGCAAAAAGTTTGAAACCCTCTAAAAAGTTAAAATCAGATCAGAAAATCAGCTTACTAATCTTCCCTGCCGTCTTATCCTCGTTGTAATTTGTCATTTAACCGCAATCGGTTTTCTGAAGAGGATAGTTTTTAAATATCTAGAAAAGTGCCTGCTGCTGGTTTTTGACAGAAAAACCAGAAAATCAGCAAGTACAACCAAAAAGAAAGTTTAAATCTGCGCCATAACATTACAGATCTGGAAGGAACACTGGCGAGTGAACCTTTACGCGCAGCAAAGCAGCAGCCCGTGGAGAAGTCGATCCTACTTTCGATCGCGCTTCAAAGGCACAATTTCAGCGTAACACCGACGCGCTTTTTCAAAGACTAAGCTCACCAGCGGTCATCCAGAGTGTCTCACCTTCACGAAGAAAAAAAGTCTTTTTACAGGGGGCATCCACATCCTTCAGTAGTGCTCATACTCAAATGAACCTACACTTCCAGCTCGTGTTCTCTTTCCAGCTTTTCAGATGGCGGTACCATGGGGAAACGCGATGGGTCCTTTGGCTTTACCACATCCAGTTCACGCTCTCCCTCACGGAAATCGAAAGAATTTTCCCAAATTCGACGGGAGCGGAAATCAAAGCACGGATTCCCACATATCTGGCATTCATTATGTCATGCAAAATTTTGATGTGACCCACGAAGATGTGTCGGTTCACCTTTTTCTGGAAACCCTACAAGGACCTGCAGCTGAATGGTTTCAGCATTTGCCGGCTGGATCTATCACCAGTTGGGCCACCTTACGGGATGCTTTTGAAGATAGGTACAAGCCTTCAGAGGATGCATTTGCATTATTATCACGAATCACTCACCTCAAGAAGGAGGCGAATGAGACCATGCGCGATTTTGTCACCCGGTTCAATGCACTAATCAACCGTGTCCCTGTTGCCATGCTTCCAACGCCGAAAATCAAAAGTGTTTCTTCAGAAACGCTATGAGCTCGAAAGTTAGTTTCTTGCTCCTTCAGAACGAGTCACCACCTTGGTTCTCGCCTGCCGCCGCCATTCGCATAGAGGATAATCCGATAATATCCGCGAATTAAAAAGGAATCACCAAGCCTAAATCTTTGGGCCCTTCGCCCACCACTTCGCCTCGATCCAAAGATTCCAAAAGATGGCAAACGATTTGCTCGCATTAAAGAAGCAGCTGGCCCAGCCTCCCAGCTCCTCATACCGGATATTCCGCGAGAGGAATTTCGTTCCTAACAATGTTTCACAAAGACCGCGCTTACCTACAAACTCCTCCGCGGTCAGCTGGCACTTCGAGGCCCTCCTGGCAATGCTCCGCCGAGATCAAGAAGAAGAGCAAGATATGAAGAACCTTCGTCTCAAGGCGAAGATGATCAAGATGTCGGTGAACCGACTGGCGACTCTACTATCGGGTATATGGAATTTGATGAGGAAGAATCTGATGAAGAAGAGGGTACCCAGGGGTACGCAAGCGGGCAGTCATATGCTGTTTTTACTCGCTCGCAAGGAAAAGAAGCGGAAGTTGCTGCCCATGTCCAGCAGGAGAAGGCCGTGTCAAACGCGCCTCCGATCATTGCTAAAAGAGGTAATCCTCTTCCTACTCAACTCCCTGGCAAATCTTTTACAAAGAAATCTTTTCCCCCTATCTCTCCTCCAAATCAATCCTCTCACATTCCTACTAAGACCACCAATCCTATTCCATCATCGCGAGGTGAGGGACTCATTCCTTTACCAACGCAACCCTTGGCCGCATTTGATATTATAGATCATGCAAAAAAGACCAAGATCCAAATGTCTGAAGCTGAGTATCTTCAGTCAAACCCCGAACAGCTTGTAAGATTAACTAAGTATATCCAAAGTCAAGTCATATATCTAATCAGTTTCCCAAAAGGAATCCTTTCCACTTCCCCGAATCCCATATAAATGTTGCTTCAACATCTCACACAAGTGCAAGATAGAACCTTTCTATCTCTCTCTGCTGATCAATGGTCACAAGCTGAGTAATTGCATAATTGATTCCGGGGCTTCTGACAACGTCATGCCGGCAAAAGTCGCCCATGCTTTGGGCCTCACTCTTACCAAGCCTTTCGGCAGATGTTATTCTTTGGAAACTAAGCAAGTTCCGTTGGTTGGCCAAATCAAAGACGCGCAATTTGCATTTGCGGCTTTCCCGATAAAAGAGTAAAAATGATAGTCCTCGTTGCTGACATTCCGGCAGCATATGGAATATTGCTGGGAAGAAGTTTTTGCAGCGAAGTTGGTGGAGAAATTCATATGGACTGGTCCAAAGCTAGAATTCCAGTCAAAGGCGTAATGCAGACTTTGGAGCCAGAATCACAAAAGAAATACTTGGTTACCAACTCTGAAGACCCCAAAGCTCAAATCCTTTTTGAATCATCAGGGATGGGGAATTACTTCTTATCTACTGAGACGGATAAAACAGGGGTGTTCTCGTTCAGGAAGGAGATCTTAATAAGATCTGGACATTGCAATTCGATGGGAGCTGTGCAACTAGTGGATGTGGCGCTGGGGTCGTGTTGATATCTCCTGAGGAAGAAGTCATTCCTCTCTCTTTCAAATTGCAGTTTTTCAACACTAACAATACTGCTGAGTATGAGTCTCTCTTACTCGGTATGCAAGCCGCAAAAGAAAGAGGAATTAAAAATCTAAAAGTGCAAGGTGATGCTGAGCTAGTTGTAAATCAAGTCAAAAGGATTTACCAAGTAAAGAATGAAAGGCTCAGGCACTACCGTAATGCGGTATGGGACAGCATTGAGGAGTTTGATGCCTTTTCAATTGAATCAATTCCAAGAGCTCAAAATGACATGGCTGATTCATTGGCTGTCTCAGCATCTCTCATGCTCCCACATCCAGGTTTGAAAACGAACAAGTACACCATTGAGGTGGTTTTCCGCCCGAGCGTACCAGATAATTCTCAGCATTGGCAGGTGTTCAATGATGATAATCAACTCATTGCCTTTCTGGAGAAGGCAGAAAATTTTAAAGAATTGTATTTCGAAGGATCCACCTCTACATGCCGTGAATCAATCGACGGTCAAAACCACGAATCAAAGGAGAACGACGGCGTATGTCAGCTCAAAGGAAATAAAATTCCGAAGGGCCTGGTTTCTCTGGAACGCCTGTTTGACAGGCATGACCGTTTTGTAAGAAAGAAGAGGCGGGATGATCCTGACTCATCCCCAGAGACCGAACCGGTCAATATAGGTTCGGAGGCACATCCGCAATTTGTGAACATCGGGAAATGTTGCACGCCAGAAGAGAAGCGAAAATTTGTCAAGTTGCTGAAAAAATATATGGATGTATTGGCATGGTCTTATGCCGATTTAAAGTCCTTCAAGCCAAAGGACGTTCAACACGATATTCCGTTGAAAGACGATGCCAAAGCCTTCCGCCAGAAGCAGAGGCACTATAATCCCAAGATTTCGGTACCATCCAGCCGAAATTTCAGAAGATGCTAGACGCAAGAATCATCTTCCCTATCCATCACAGTACTTGGGTAGCAAATATTGTGCCAGTGCGCAAGAAAATGGTGAAATACGCATCTGCGTAGACTTTCAAAATTTGAATCAAGCTTCGCTGAAAGACAACTACCCTCTTCCGATAATGGATCAAGTTCTGCAAGCAGTAACTGGATCAGAGATGCTGTCCATGCTCGACGGTTTTTCAGGTTACAATCAGATTGAAGTTTCACCTGAAGATCAATTCAAAACAACATTCACTACTCCCCTCGGGTACATTTGCCTACAGCAGATGCCTTTCGCCTAACTAATGCCGGCCACTTTTCAAATGGGCCATGGACTTCGCTTCAAAGGTATGATGGGGAAAGTCATCAGGTTTATTTAGATGACTTAACCGTGTTCTCTAAAAACGAAATGATCATCATGTGATCATTGGAGCAAGTGTTGGCCAAAGCCGAGAACATGGGATTTCCCTAAACCCAAAAAAAGTCTCATTTTTGAGTCACTAAGGGAAGTCATAGGCCATGTGGTCAGCAAAGAAGGAACAAAGATAGATACTGAAAGAGTTAAGGCTATTCAAAGCCTTACTCTGCCTACAAGCAAGACTGGTGTTCATTCTTTCTTTGGAAAGGTGAACTTTCTCAGGCGTTTTGTTCCTGACTTTGCTGAGAAGACCCGTCACATATTGAACATGATGAAGGGGTCACCAACTTTCAGATGGAGTGAGGAGGGGAAAAGGTCATTTGAAGAAATAAAAGCTTCTTGCTGCCATGCACCGGCCCCGTATGTCCAGATTTCCAAGGACTTCATCATGTATAGTTATGCATCTGAGCATACTGTGTCCGCAATCTTAATGCAAAAGAACTCGGAGGATGTTGAATCTCCAATCGCATTCATGAGTTCTCCTCTCAAACCTCACGAACTGAAGATGACTCAGCTGGAAAAGCATGCCTTTGCCGTTGTCAAAGCAGTGAAGAATTTCAGGTATTACATTCTAAACTCGCATACGGTGGTGCCGGGTCCCCGACACGGCGGTGAAATCAATTCTAACTCAGCAAGAGTTAGGAAGTTTGCGGAGGAAATTGGATCGCAAAGGTCCAGGAGTATGACCTGGATATTAAACCAACCAAGCTGGTAAGGGGCAAGGGCCTGTGTCAGCTAATGGCTGAAAACAAAGATTCAGAAAATCCTGATGAGAGGGGTGACTACATCGAAGAAGCGCAGGACCGGCAAGAAGGGCCTGATTCTCTGCCTCTGGTTCTATTTGTTGCAACTAGTGATGAGTGGTACTCCGACATCGCTTTCTTCCTTACCTACGGCGAATGCCCGATGCACCTAACTGCAAAGGAGAAGCGCACTATAAAGCTCAGGGCGGCTAAATACGTCATCTGGGATGACGGCTTATATAAGCGCGGGATAGATGGCATCTTCCTGCGATGTGTCGACAAGCCCCAGCAAGTAAAACTACTGGAAAGTTTTCACAATTCAGCTTGTGGAGGGCATTTCTCTTCCTCCGTGACGGCACACAAGATCATTCGAGCCAGGTACTATTGGCCGACGCTCTTTCAAGATACAGCCACCTGGGTGGCAAAGTGTGAACCCCGCAAGAATTCGCTGGCAAGCCCAAGTTGGCTGCCTTTCCCCTAAGGCCGGTCATTATCAATGAACCATTCAGGCAATGGGGAATTGATTTTATTGGCGCACTCAATCCTCAATCGAGTGCCGACATAGCTATGTCCTTACAGCAACGGATTACTTCACCAAGTGGGTGGAAGCCATACCTGTCAAGCATGCCACTTCTGAGGTGGTTTGCAATTTCATTAAAGAAAATATCATTGTCAGGTTCGGCGTTCCAAACAAAATCGTTGCTGATAATGCTTCTAACTTCTCCTCACGAGAAGTTATTAGTTTTTGCTATGAATATGGGATAACCTTGGCTCACGCATCGACTATTATCCTCAGGGAAATGGTCAAGCGGAATCCAGCAACAAGAACTTGGTGGCCATCATACGAAAACTGGTGGAATCAAATCAGCGGATGTGGCACAAGTCCTTATACGACGCTTTGTGGGCGGATCGTATTACTCCCAAGAGATCTCTCGGCATGTCACCTTTTCAAGTGTTATATGGCATTGATGCCGAGCTTCCCATTTCTGTGGAACTTCCTCGCTCACAGCTGCACGAGCTATCAAGATGAAACTTTCCAAAGTTCTCTTGAAAAGAGAATCATGTATCTGGCAGAACTTGAAGAAAAGAGAGTGAAGGTGGTCGATAGGATCACTGAACATCAGAATCAAGTTAAGAGGCTTTTCGATAAGAAAGCCAAGCAAAGAGATTTTCAAGTGGGAGATCTCGTCCTTTTGTGGGACAAGCGAAGAGAGCCAAAGGGCATGCACGGAAAGTTTGATTCCCTATGGAGAGGGCCCTTCAAAATCAAGCAACTCAACGGAGAGAATAGTTTCTATCTCTCGTATCTGGATGGAACTGAGCTCCCGCTTCCCTATAGCGGCAAAGATCTCAAGATCTTCAGAAGTAGAGCTTGCTCTCTTTTCTTTGTACAATTTGTTTTAAGTTGTGTGTTTGCTTTCGTCGTGTGTTTGCTTTCGGTTTGTCGTGTGTTTCTTTTGTTCTCCCTCCGGTCCCCCTTGTTTTTGACTCTGTTACCCAATGGATAGGCACAAGTGATCTGGGATTCTCTACCCCTGATTTTACTCAGGGATAGTCCCCAGAAAGAGCCAGCTGTTATCCCGTAAAATTGACAAGGGCAATTTTACCGATAACCATACGGAAAATTTTGTTTCGATCCCTCGTTAGGGATCCTCGCTCAAACGCTTGTAAAATCCCTTCCCGAAATCTAGTTTTCGAACTTAGTCTTTCTCGAGCCTTTTTGGTCGGGCGCATGAAATATCCTCAGTAACACTAGCTTTTGATGCGCCCCCTTAAAAGCCTTTGGCGCATGGTTTTCCATGTTAACACATCTTTCGGTGCGCCAAAGGATGTTGAGTCTCTTTTGCGTGCGCCAAGGCGCATGCGCTTATTATTGACACAACTTGTGTTGCGCCGCTCTTTGGTGCGCCAAAGGGCGCACATAATACCGTGTCGACAATAGATTTGGTGCGCCAAGGGCGCGCTTTATCTCATGTTGGCAGATGCTTTGATGCGCCAAAGGGCGCATCCCTTCCCGTGTCGACAACAAATCTCATGCGCCTTTGAAAAAGTGGTTGGCGCATTTATGTCCAGTTTTTATATATATATGTGTTTGCGCGCCCAAATGTCATTTTCACTTTTGTTGAGCACGTGATCGCTCAACTTGTCACCTCTCGCTCCCGCTTTTCATCGCCCGTGGACCCGTTGCAACTTTTGCTATATATCCAGGTAAGAGGTGTTATTTCTCTCTTGTGCGTTTTGTGCTTTCATTTCCTGGTGTGTTCCTGGTTTGGTTCTTGCTTGTTGGGTGGTTGTTTATATATAAATGTGTTGGCCTAGCCTCCTCCGTTTGCTGTCTGCCCCCCATGCTATCCTTCCTCTTTCCAGATCTGCTGGAGAAGGTCATTTTCTTGAAACCATGGTTATAATCCTCTTGGTTTTAACCGTTTCGTTTGCCCACTGAGCATGTTAAAAAAGAGAGGAGAAGAAATCTAAGAATCATGTAAAAAACCCCCTTTAAGAGTTTAGTTTTCTGTTTTTCTCCTTGGCGCGTCTGTCACCCCTGCAACACTAAGAACAGTTGCACCCCCATGGCGCATCTACCCGCCCTGTTACAAAAGCAAAATCCACGCCAATGGCGCACCCTTTCGGCCTGCTGCATCATGAGCTCATGCGCCCTCAAGGCGCGCCTTTTCCGCGTGCTACAAGTGCTGAAACTACGCCCCAATGGCGCACCATCCATCCATGTTGCATCCTTTTTCCATGCGCCCATGGCGCACCCAGCTTCCATGCAACAAAAGTTTTTTCCGCTAAGTATGAAGCTATAAAGGCGCAGGCGCATCCCCGATTGCAATAACACCATGTTGTGTGAGTTTTTCGTGCGCCGCGCCATATTCCCTTGGGCGCATCCTGTCCCAATGTAACACGCGCTTCTCATGCGCCCTATATCAAATGCAATATGCAGTATCCATGCGCCATGCGCCTTTGGCACCAATTTAACCTCTCGCAAAATGCACTCTTTTCCATCACCTTTGCGCCCTATCTATTTAGCCCTGTTAGTTAGCGTTTTCATGCGCCCCGCGCCCTGAGCCTTAAAATCTCTAACTCTTTCTTCTGCTAACATTCCAATGGAAGATCAAATGGCTAATTCAACCTTTTTGGATTGGGTCTCGCTTCTTCTTCATGCAGATCAGCAACTGAGTTCAAAAGAACATATGTCTACATCCAAAGCAAGAGACCCACCAAACCAAGAGGAAAGGCTAAGCTTACAGAGGAAGAGATGAAGTACAAATATCAAAGGGTCAGGATGCCCGAATCACACAGTGCCGAATGCAGATGGATGTCGTGACTCGTGAGTCGGGTCACATTGACATCGAAAAGCATGGAAGAATTCTCCGGGTTAGGACTCACATAAGGTTACAAGAAGTCCGTGGATGGACAAATTAATAGGCAACCCCCTTTCGGCCGCAGGATGACGATGACGAGTAGCTTCTTCTTCTTCTTCTTCTCTTCTTCTTCTTCTCTCTATTCTCCGACTTTCTTGTTGAAATGTCTAAAGTGTGTTGGCACAAATGATGACATCATCCATGTTGCATCATGGGATGATGTCATCCATCAAGTTGTCAAAAGTCAACATGACTTTTAGATATTTTGTAAATATCTTTGTAAATAGGTGGTTGGCTCCTTTTTGCTTTCTTTCCTTCTCCTCTCTTCTATAAATACTGGAATACTTGTTGTATTCGGGGTGAACATTTTTTAGATGAAAATAGAAGTGAGGAGAGAAAGACTTTGAGCTTTCTTGTAACAGAAGAAAACAGTAATACAAATATTAAGACTTTGTGCTCAATAGTCAGAAGTTATGTATTAGATCTTCCTTACGTTAGATCTCGTATGTGTTTAATCTGCTGATTCATATCTACTTTTCTCGTCATTTGCTCATCAAGATTGCTTTGTTTATTTATGCAAAGTAGGTTTGGCTCATTTACTACCAACCCAAAAACATAAATCTTCCGACCTTTCTCGCTTTGGAATTCATTTCTTTTCTTCCTTCGGATCTGCTCTTTCTCTTTTCCCTCTTTCATTCCTTTTCTTTTCGCAGCCTCGAACACTCTACCGGGATGAGATCCCAAACCCCGAAAGGCGTAATCTGTGAGACTTGCATAGATTCATGAACATGGTGTTATTAGGAGATTTAGAGTTCTCTAAAAGAATATTCTAAATGATGAGAATACCTTTTAGCAAATTATGTGACAGAAGTATTTGGTAAGTAGTTTCTTTAGACTTTTATTTCCTACAAGTAGATTAAAATTTCATTTCTGTAATTAGGAATATTAGATTGTAAATATTTATCTCCCCACAAACTAACTCTGTGTATAAGAAAATGACTGTGATGTTTGATCAAGAAGGTACAATGGTATGAACAAAGAATTCAGATTTAGAAATGGTAGAATATGATATTGAATCTAGAAGTAGATCCAATTGATGAAATATCATATGTCATTCTTGATAACCACCACCATTTCCCCTTGTATCAACTAACAACTCAGTGATCTTATTACACATAACCTTAGTAAAAACTTGCTTATCTAGTTTGTAATAATGAAGTGGTAGCATTTCTAGTTAACTCCATCCATATTCAGGGATTTCATTAGAGCCAAAATAAAAACTCACTCATAATAAATCCACTCATCCAAATTAGTTTTCATCCCATAATAAAATTCAATCCCTGAACCATATCCATTAGAAAAAATTATTTTCATGTCTTTCAATTTCTTCATTTTTGTATATGCTTGTATAACGTTAAGAAGTAATTATGGTGAATATCAAGGAAATAAATTTTTACATACTAACATCTGAGGACTAGATCTATAGGAATTTCCAGAGTTGTTCTTGATACCAACATGCAGATTTTGGAGCACCAATAGTATCAACCAAGGAGCATGTAGATTTTAGAGGGACACAGAGATACATTCACTCTCTCTTTTAATAGCTATCCATCTCCTGAGATCACTAGTCCGGCCTTTGAAGATTACTATGGTGATTCCGATAATGCACAATTCAAGATGGACTTTGAAGACCTAGAAATTGTCTACACAATTTTTAGAAATCTTCTTGGAGTTACCAAGTATGCAAAAATATTTTTATGAGATCTCAGACATTGCTTCCTATTTTACACAAGTTGTGCTATGATGAATATAGTCTCTGATGATGGATTAAATTTTTCTCTAATCCTTCGATGCTATCATTTCAGAAAAAATAAATAAAAATAAATACAAATAAAATCAAAAACTTTGATTGAAAACCAACTTCTTTGCCGCCAATCAAAGGCAAAAAAAACTTTGATTGGAAAACCAACTTGCTGGCCAATTAAAGACAAAAAAGGGTGGCTCTTCTTCAAAAGCAATCAATCGTTACCTGGTGGCTTTTTTCTAATACTATTTGACCATGTTAACAATAGGATGACAAGGACAAATAGAGGTATGATCAAGTTATTTTGTTCTACTATTTTATTTTTAAGCTTTATTGTAAATTTTTTTACTACAGCTAGATCCACTTTTAAAATCTCCAAGGAAGACAAGATAAAATTCATATCTCCCCTACTTATATAAAAATATGTGCACCTCTTTACAATCAAAATTTTAGAGTCTAATTTATGGGAAGCCATGAATAAACAACATGCATGAGGACATGCATGAGCTTAAGTGCGAGAGAGAAGGAGAAGCACGAGGTATGCATTTTGATTTTAGATATGAGACACAATAGAAGGAGATCCATACAAGAACCTACTATACAAGAAAGGAAATCAAAAGCAACAGAAGGATCTCCACACAAGAACCTCACATTGTGCAAGAAAGGTAATCAAAAGATGCAAAATGATCTCCACACGAGAACCTATTGTAATAGAAGAAAATAAAAAAACAGTAGAAGGATATCCACACAAGAACCTGTTGTACAAGAAAGAAAATAAAAATAGCAGAAGGAGATCCACACAAGAACCTACTGTACAAGAAAGAAAATTAAAAATAGCATAAGGAGATCCACACAAGAACCTCGTCAGCAAAAGAAAGGAAATTAAAAATAAGCAAAAAGAGATCCACAAGAACTTGTCTTTGAATTATATATGGAATTAATACATGCATAAGCTCAATGTGGAGAAGACTCTAATAAGAGGAGATAATAATATAATGCATGAGGACATGTATAAGATTAAGTGTGGGGTAATGATGAGGCCATAAATTGGCCATAAATTACCATTATTTTTTCCTTCCAAGTTACTTTTGAAAGTGGATTTAAATGTAATCTAGAACTCATAGTTTTCTTAAGATATAATATAGGATATATATCTTATTCATTATTTAGAAATATTTTTTTATCTATTTTGTTGACTAATCCTATTGATTATTTAGGAAAAGATGCAATGTCTTATGTATGCAGGCCATAAAGGAAAGATAATGCTAGTATTGAGAAAAGTGGAATTGATCATGGATGGTATATCTAAACTCAAATATGATTTCATATTCAGATTCCTCTCAAAAAATTATGCAAATTAAAAAAAAGAATCATCTCCATCCGAGATCGTATGCAAACATTATAGCTATTTTAAGTTCACTCTAGAACTCGTAGGCTTAGTTCCAGAACTCGCATACTTAGTTCCGGAACTCACATGCTTAGTTCCGGAACTCACAGAGTTAGTTCCTGAAACTCACGACTTAGTTCCGTAACTCGAAGGCTTAATTTCAAACTAAGCATATTTTGACAGTTTTTGAGGAATTGTGAAAGATCAGAGAATCCAATGGAAAATATGAGAGATATTTTTGTTCATAGAAATGTGTTTAACAAAAATCATTCAGATTTGCTACAGTATTACCAATAAAGAGAGATCTAACTTTTAGTGATTGCAGTTCGAGGAAAAGTGTATCAGACGAGCACTAAAAGTTCCATAAAAAGAAATAGAAAATTCAAATGGAAAATCTGAGAGACAATTTTGTTCATAACAACGTGTTTATCAAAAACCTCATTCATATTTGTAACAGGTCTTACCAATGAAGATAGATCTAACTTTTAGTGAGTTGCAATCTGAGGAAAAGTGTATCAGATGAGCGCTAAAAGTTCCATAAATAGAAATAGAAAAGTCAAACAAAAAAATATGAGAGAGGTTTTTGTTCATAGCAATGTGTTTAATAAAAACCTCATTCATATTTGTAACAGGTTTTACCAATGAAGATAAATCTAACTTTTAGTGAACTGCAATCCGAGGAAAAAGCGTATTAGACAAGCGTCAAAAGTTCCATAGTCAAAAACAACAAAGTCAAATGGAAAATCCAAGAAAGGTATTTGGTCAAAATCATATTTTGAGAAAAATCCTCCTTCCAATAATGTAGAAGAATAAAATCATTATGATTCTTGTTACCGAAAATCAAGGAGAAGATTTGGGAGAAAATCTTCCTAAAATAAGTAAGATAAGACTTTGACTCCAATAATATCTCTCTCTCCATATTTTGTGGAGATGGAGATCTTAGTTGTTAGGATTAGAATAAAGATAATATCATATTGTATCTCCCAAAATAAGGAGTTGGTTAGATGCATAAATTATAAATGCAACCTTCCACACTTAGATATGTAATTCTTTCTCCCAAGAAATAAAGATCTGTTCTTTCTTTCCAATATTTTGAAGTAAAGTTATCCTGCAAGTTCTGAATTAAAAATATGAATTAATTCCTCTTCCAAGGAATGAGTTGGCCACTCATTCCAAGGAAGATGGATCAATGTGTTAATGTTTGTTTCTTTATTTCTATAGTTTTCCTTTTGTTGTAAACTTCTGATTTCATGTTATGTGATCCTTCTTCAGTACAATTTTTGTTGTGAACCTGCAGTGTCTTTTTATCTTTAAGTTATTTTCAATTCAGAAATTTTAATTTATGCAAGTGTGTTTACATTTGTGTAAGTTTGATTTCCTTTATACAAGCGTGCCTTTATATTCCTGCAAGTGTGTTTATATTTCTGCAAGTGTGCCTTTAAATTTCTGCATGTGTGATTTATTTTATGCAAATTTTGATTGTGTTTAAAGGAGCTTCTTTCTAAGATATTCTTCTCTTGATGCATATAGCCTTTGAAACTGACCTGGATTAACATTATTAATGGTGAGGATTGACGACCATCATCATAGAGGTTATATATCATATGTGTTTTACATGAGATATCTTGAAGTTTAACATATAGGATGCTAATGATGATATTGGTGCGGGGAGGATAGATTTGTGATCATGCACAATCCCTCTTGCCCCATTGACGATATGGGATATGATGATTAGCTTAGCATACATGCTTGATGTAACACTTAGCATTTTTTGTATATATGATGTAGTAGATGATGTTATATGTGATGAATGATAGATGATAGATGTGATACATGAGAGTGTGTGTTGATGATGTTTTATGATGACAACCATATGTACAATTAGTTTACAATCATAACCTAACAATATACTACAAATATTCACAAGTATGTAAGATGGATCTAATGCATTTAGCTAGGTAAGGACTCAACTAAAGTAAGCAATTGACCTCAGTTTTGACACATACAACACAATGTAATGGAAACAAAACAAATGAAAATATTACAATTACAAACAAGTATATAAGATAAAACAAATTAAAATGCAATAGCTAAGTAAAAATTAACCTAGGCAAGTGAATCGAACTTAATACATACCACATGGAAATAAAAACAATCAACACTTTACAAAACAAAACCAAAAGTAAGAAAAATTATTACTCTATTTTTTTGGGACAACATTGATATATTTTCTATTGTTTTTGGTGTCATCTGAAAGACAATTTTTCAAGGCTACTGTTCACATTGTTTTTGTGGTTTTTTTAAGACAATGTTACAATGTTTGTGTAGCTATTTCCCTAGAAGGGAGATTTTATTTGGTTGGATTTTTATATATATATTCTGAATGTTTTTGTATTTTCTAAGGTCCTTTTTTTGAAAGCAATGTATAGTGACAAAGAAGCGTGGATACCCCAATGTGAAGTGGGAATATACAAAAGGTAGAATTGCCACGTGTGTATGTTCAATAAGATGAAATGTGAAGGTAACCCCAACGTGATATGGGAATATACAAAGGCAAATCCTCACATAGATATAAGAACAAACCATCCAGATCACGAATTTGCAAGATAGATTTGGTAGGGTACCTAAACTTGAGAAGGGAAACCAATCCTAGATAGAATCATTTGTTTAGATGTAAAAGTATCTTGTGAAAAAAAAATCCTCCTTAAGCACCGGAAACTGATTTTCACCCAAGGACCTGCCCAATGTGCCACCATTGCATGGTTTTCACACTTGGACAACTTTTTTTCTTCACTATTTTCTATATTTTTAGATTATTTTTCTTTCTTTTCTACTTTTTTGGTTATTTTATGAGATACCACCCATGCTTAAGCATAGAAGTGCTTAAGGTGAATGGAATTCATGGGTTCTAGAAGATCTTTTCCATCTAAATATGTAATTTTATATGTTCCTAATCCATATTTAGTAAACACCACGTAGGACCCTAACTAGTTTGCCTCAAATTTTCCTTTCTTTTCTCTATCCTTAACAATGTTTCTCTGGTTTTCTTTTAGAACTAGATCACATACATATAATTCAAAATGTATGATCTATTTGATATATCCTCTTGACACTCGCCTTTGATAAAATTTCCAGGTGATTGAGCGCTCTCATACGCTTCTAGTAAAATGCAGATCTAACTCCTATAGCAATTTAGAGTAACTCTATAGTCTTCATCTTTATCAAGATAGTCCCAAAGAGATATTCTTAGAGAGGGAAGCTCCACTTCTAAGGGTATGATGGCCTTAGTGCCATAGACAAAGGAATATGGGGTCACACCAGTAGGAGTGCAGATGGAGGTTCGATAGGCCCAGAGGATGGGATGTATCTATAAGTGCCAATTACGGCCAGTATTACTTACCATCTTCTCCATGATTTTTACAAGGGTTTTATTGGTGGCCTCTACTTGTCCATTACCTTGGGGGTAATAAGGGGTAGACCACTTGAGTTGAATATGAAAGTGTTGGCACAATGTCTTAATTGTTTTGTTTTTGAATGACTTACCATTATCTGTGACAATGGCGGAGGGGATACCGTAATGGAAAATGAGGTGATTCATGATAAATTTGGATATTTGTACACCAGTGACATTAGTGAGAGGTACAACCTCTACCCATTTATTAAAATACTCAGTCCATGGTAATAATGTGGGTATGGCCATCCAAAAACCAAGGCATCAAGAATGGGCTATAAATCTTTGTGTTGATGAATGTATCAAGTTTCAATATTTTGGTAGAGTTCACACTTCTTGATGAAGTTACAATAGTCTACTTCCATGGTAGGAAAATAATATCCTACTCTAAATATTTTAATAGCCACTACCATGCCGCTGGTATGTGCTCCACAAATTCCTCGGTATACTTCTTTAATAGATGGACTGACTCAGTAACGTCCAAACAACGTAGCATGTTCCCGTCGTAGCCACAATGATAGAGGGTGCCTCCTAAGAGGGTGTAATAGGATATATGGTGGATAAGGGATTTCTTCTCAATAGTGGTAATTTTTTGGGGAAACATGCCACCTTTTAGGTAGTTAAATCTAGGAGTATACTAAGGGAAAAATGGACCAACAACTTCACATGCCAAACAAGATTCTGGCATGTCATATGCGGGCACTCGTAAATTCTCCACAAAGAAAGGAATTTTTTTTTGAAGTGGAATGTGTAAGAGAGACCCAATTGTAGCCATAACATCTGCTTACCTATTATGTGACCTTGGTTTTTGTTCGAAGATAATCTATACAAAATATTCTTTCAAGGTTTCGACCAATTTCTTGATCGAATAATCTTTTCATCTTTAACCTTATACTCATCATTAACTTGTTTAATGATCATTTGAGAGTCTCCAATGACTCGTAGCTATTAGATATTCCAAGTGATAGCTAACTTAAGGCCAGCGATGAGTTCCTCATATTATGCAATGTTATTAATGCAAGGAAATCCCAAATGGAATGCTCTTGAAATAACCTCACATTTGGGAGTGATGAGAACCACTCTTGCTCTTGATCCATGAAATGTGAATGATCCATCAAAGTGGACTTGCCATTCGACATATTCTTCAATATACATCATGGATGCATCTCGATGATTCATATAGAATGATTCCATTCCTGTAGGGGATATTCCGCCAATTGGTTAGCTAACACTTGTCCTTTCAACAACTTCTAGTTAACAAACTCCATATCAAATTCACTTAGAAGAGTAATCCAATTAGCCATTCATTTCGTAAGGGTGGATTTGGATAAAAGGTATTTGAGGGGATCAACTTTGGATATTAGCATGGTTTTGTTATTAAGGAGATAATGGTGAAGTTTCTGAAAGGTAAAGACAACTGCTAGGTAGGAATTTTCAGTAAGTGGGTAATTCAACTCATATGAAATCAAGTTACGTCTAAGGTAATAAACCACCCTTTCTCTATGGTCAAGGTCATATTGGGAAAGTAGTACACCAATAGCAAACTCAAGTTATTTGAAATACATATCGGGAGAGGTTTTCCTGGGGTAGGTGGCATGAGAACATGTGGGTTGACAAGATATTGTTCGAGAAGTTCAAATACTTTTTGACAATCTGATCCCAATTGAACGTAACATCCTTCTTGAGGAGATGTGTAAATGAATGTTACTTATCCGCAAGCTATGAAATAAAATGGCAGATTGCTTGAATTTTTCCTTATAAACTTATTAGTTGTTTGAGATTTATAGGTGGAGGCATTTCTATGATATCTATAACCTTTGTAGGATCCACCTCTATTCCTCTCTGTGAAAAAATGAAACCTAGGAGCTTTCTTGACAAAACACCAAAGCCACACTTCTTGGGGTTCAAAAGAACTTTGTAATCTTTGAGACGCTAGAAAATATGTCTCAGCACTTCAGGGTGCTCTCCTATGGTTTTAGATTTTACTAAGGTATCATCAACATAATATTTCATGATGTCATTCATCATGTCATGGAAAAATACCGTCATTGCACGTTGATAGGTAGCTCTAGCATTCTTCAACCTAAAAGTCATGACCTTGTAACAAAATGTCCCCTTAGGGGTGATGAAAGTTGTCTTATGCTAATCCTTCTCTGCAATATTGATTTGGTTATAATTTGGAAAACCATCCATTAAGGATAACATTTCATAAACAACGGTGGAATAAACAATCATATCAATGTTGGGTAAAGGGAAATCATCTTTAGGATATGATTTATTAATGTTGTGGAAGTTGGTGTAGATTCTTATACCAACTAGCTTCTTCGATCTGGGACTATATTGGATATCCAATCCGAATAGTCAATGGGTTTAATAAAATCAGCAGCTAATAACTTTTCAAGTTCCTCTTTAACAAGTATTTATTGACCTTGGGGTGCATCTTTCTCAATTTCTAATTGATATGATTAGCGTCTACATATACAACAAGGTTATGCATGACCAATTCTGGGTGTAAACCGAGCATATCTACATATGACCATACAAATATATCTATATACTCTCGTAATAGTTCCATGAAAACCTTATGTTCTTATGTTGAGAGTGAAGCTCCCAACTTTATCATTCTAGGCTCCTCTTTTGAGCCAATATTGACACTTGATCATTTCTTCAACAAACATTTTAGAAGCATCTTCCATCCATGTAGGATCAGGGGAAGAGTAAGATCAACCTCCTTAGGTGGCTCATCATTATCTTTGAATGGGTATACCATTTCTTCTATAGGTTCTTCATTTTGTTTATCTACTAGTGCCTTAAAAAGTTTATCGCTATGAGACTTGCGTTTGTTCTTTCCACAAGGCTTCTTTGAAGTATTCTTACTCTTGCTTATGACCTTCTTATTCAAGCATCCACACATATCTACCTCTTCTCTAAAGTATGCACATGCATCTAGTTTGATGGAAAAACCTTTCTTGTGATCCCCAGTTAGAATAGAATCCCTAAGTCCCATGAATTCTATAAATTCCTCGTCATTCTCAAAGAAATCGATTGGCACATGAAGTTGTTAATCCCAATCTACTATTTCGGGATATACAAGGGTTACTTGAAATTGGTTTGATATTGGGATCCAAATAAGGTAAAAATAGTTGAACTAGGGAATAGGTTTGTGGAAGCAAGATCCTCATATAGGCTACATTAGAAATCTGCATCTTTATCTAATAAGATGAGCTGTCCTCACATTCAAAATAGGTGGCATTGATCTCAAAAGGTGGATTGTCATGAGGCCTGATTCCTAAGCCATGTTTGTTGGATTTAAAATGAGGAATAGGAATGGGTTCTAACCATCCTTGTGCATTTATACCACATCCAAACCCATTATATCCCATGACATACATCATGCGGTGGCCTTTGATATATTGTGGAGCTTGATGACATGATGCTATAGTACATTTATGTACCCTCTTGATGGGATCTTCTAACATCTTTTCCTCGGATAGGAGACCACTAGGAATGAACTTCTCTAATGGTTTAGGTAATTTATCCCGAGTGTTGTTGAATTGAAATTATGGTTTCCTAGGTGATAATGATAGATCTAATATTAATAAGGTTTGTTGAAGAGTGAATTGATCACCTAGGACGTACTTTGCAAACGTTGCCTCCCATGATGTGAAAGGGTTGACCAATGAAGGAAATTTTTTATTACAAGGAGTGAGTGAATTTGGATCCACATGTTCCTTCATAGATTCTATTTGCAAGGATATAATGATATCTAGAAAAGGACATTCATAAGCTACACGAGAAAAATTGTGTAATTCCCTACAATGCATAAATAGTTATGGATCACCGTAAATGATGACTATCTGTCCTTCATGGCATATCTTGATACACTGATGGAAGGTTGAAGGAATGGCCTGCATTACATGGATCCATGGGCACCCTAAGAGCATGTTGTACGGAAGATCCAAGTCAAGGACATGGAACAACGTATCATGACAAGTCAGATTGTACTTCCATCAAAACTACTATCTTACCTACCGACTCTCGCTCCTCATTATCATAGGTGTGATTATAATAGTTTTAACCCCTAGATCTATTTTTGAATGGCCCGCCACTTTACCACTTAAATGTGTAAATATATAGACCGGATCCAACGTCCACAAGAACTCTCTTGATTTTACGATGAGTAAATACTACTTCTATATATAAGGGTAGGCTATGTTCTAGGTCATTACGTAGGATTACTCATGTGAAATCAAAAGTGATATGATTGTTTGAATCAAGGTGTGGAATCATTTCTTGAATTTTGAGGGATCTACATCTATGGAGACTCTTGAAATCTGAAACATTTTATATAATATGTTCTTATGAGCAATAGATATTTTGAGCTCTAGTATCAAAATTCTAGCTAGTTTCTTTGCTAACTATTATATTAAATTGTATTGGCCTTCCTAAAGGACATGCAGGGGATCTGTATTATTAAATGAGCACATCACGTACCAACAACATAAATTTTCTCTAAGATCCTAATGGTATTTACTTGTTCCTTAGATGAACAAATGAAACCTATAAGGGAATCAAATGGATTGTTGTTAGTTGGATAGACGTAGGCAACAATTCTATAATCATTAGAAGTTTGTCCATGATCTAGGCTTCCTGTTCTTCTTATCTGCATGGTTAGGGAAGGGTTCTTTGAATATACCCATTTTCTTGTTAGGGCCCTGTCCTGAGTCAAGTGGTGAATCTACTACAATTTTACCCTCTTCGATGAGGTCTTGTATATAATGTCGTAATCTCAAACACCTATCAGTTTTATGTCCTTTGACACGGTGGAAATCACAATACTCATGCTCTTTGAACCAACCTGGATTAGGTGCATCTTCTGGATATAATATTGTCATGGTTGGGTATTGCACCATGTTCATGGCGTCTAACTATTTAAGTATAGCCGATAGTGATTCAATTAGAGGCGTAAACGTGCATTTTGTAGGTGCATTTGGGCGAGGTCCTTGTGAAAGTTTTAAAAGTGGACCAGTCTATACAACTTGGAATCTCTTGGAGTCTGTGATGCCATCGCCAATGACATGTTTTTTCTTATTAAATAACTTTGGTTTATCCGTAAATTTTATTTTGTGTTTGTCCTTTGTGATGGGTTTGAGTGTCCCTTTTGTAATAAGAGCCTTTTTGATCTGGCCTTTTTTCTATAACTTCTTCAAATTTAGAGCCGCAATGCATTTGTAAATGAAAGGTTATTTCTGGATTTAAAATTGGAATGAATATTCTTACTAGCTAATTTTAGGTAGGACACAAGGGAAATGGCTTGCAATCCACATCATCACCGTGTAAGAAACCCATGAAAGGTCTCACTAGATTTTTATTTAGCATTGCAAAGGTTGTTCATGGTGATATCATTCTCCATATTGAAGGAGTAATGCCATACAATTTTTTTGGCTAATGCAGGCCATGTCGTGATGGATCCCTTGGTATACTAATAAATCATTCTAACGCCGGTGCTCTAGGCTTCGAGGAAATAATCATATTAGGAAATTATCGTTGTATGCAACAACTTGACAATCCATGTAGAAGTCTTTGATGTGATCATGAGGATCACCTTTTATTTTATACTTGTTGAATTTAGGGACGGTGAAATGTTTAGGAAATTTTTGTCATAACATATCAGATCATTGCTCCTCATATAGGAATTTCCTAATGTATTCTACATTACTTTCTTGTAGTGTAGTAAGTATATTTTTCATCGATTGTAACTCTGTTGAATGAGTTGTTCCTTTGTAGGTGATATCGGTCTATTCACTTTAGCAACTTTGAAAGTTGCATCATCATATGGATCCGTGTGAAATTCACCCAATTTTGTCTTGAGTTTATCTTTATGCACATTCCTACTCAAAGAGCCTAAGTTTGCTAACTTTTGACTGAGTTTCAGTATCTATCTTTGGATGATCTCTTCTTCGATTAAGGAATTGTCTTCTTTGTCAAACCTAGGAGGTGGTGAGCCTTTGTGCTCACATTCAATTTTTACTTTGTGTGAAGCCTTAAAGTAAGGTCTTCGTGAATCACTTGTTGGTTTTGATGGGTCTCACACACCAATCCGGCACTATGATAATTCTTTACCAGGAACTCCTCATGCTATGATTATTTACTAATGCATAGCTTTTATTTTGGTGGATGTAATCTGGACACACAACAACAAACATAACACAAGAATACCATAAACTATGATAAGAAGGAATGATGATAAATCTAAAATATCAGTGTAAATTATAATATCAACATGAAATTGTTACAATCTCACCCATGAGGTACTTCAAGTGTTACTGACTTCACTTGCCTTCCAACAATAACTATGGGAGAAACTTCACAATTACACCTTTTAATGGCTTCTTTAACACACCTTCAAAATGATGGCTTCCTTTACACACTTACTCATACAATATTTCTCACTACTTCCTTCTATGCCAAATGAGGGGGTGGCCTCTTTATTTATAGGAATTCAGGCTTATCCACCCTATCTCTAAGATAGGATAGGAAATCTCTTCCGGCCAATCATATTCCATGCCTAAACTCTTGCCTTTACATGTAGGCTTATCTTCTAAGATAAGATAAACCTTATCATCTCACATGGGTTCCACCTTTTTAGACTTTTCTACAAATAAAATACACAAAATATTTATGACATCACTCTTTGTCCTTATTACAAATATAATATTTCTAATTCCTAATCATGTAGACCCTACTTCTCTACTTATCCCAACTTTGACATTTTAACATTACCGGACCACTTACGACAAATATTTACTTTTTACAACATTCCTATTGTACTTTGACTGTTACCATACTCTACATTATTGGCGGCACCGTGCATCGATGTGATGTCATTATCTTCTATTGGATGCCACTACTAATTATATATAACAACATCCTATTCCTAATACATACATTAATAAAATAGAAATTACTGAGGAAAATTTTAATGTCTACATTTTCCCCCTTCCTATCTTCTACTCCGTCCTCGAGTAGATTCTTATGGACATTTTGAAGCTGGTGCTTGAAAATCTTTAACTTGTCATGGTTGACCCATTTCGTAATGGGAGTACCATCCAATTCCTCCAATCGATATGTACCATTTTCATGCACAACTTATTTTGTAGGGCCCCATCCATTTGGGAAGAAATTTTCTCTGCCTTATTTTTTTGTATCTGGAATCATATACTAGAACCAAGTCATTCACATGAAATGGAGACCAATGGATCTTTTGATCAAAGTATTCCTTCTACTTCATTTTCTTCTTATAGCTTATATCCTTCACTATTTCCCTCATTTCCTCTAGCAAATGAAGATGTACCAACCTTTCTTTTACTAAATCACTTTCATCCATCCTTTCATTTTTCATAACTCTCACAGTGGGAATATCAAACTCAATAGGAAGAACTGGATCAATGCCATAAGCCAACTGAAATGGGGAGTATCCTGTTGCTAACTTTGATGTTGCCCTATATGCCCACAATGCTGCATGAATCCTTTTATCCCACTTATGTACCTGCAAGGCTGCATCTTTTGCTAGAATTTGACATAACACAAAATTTGTTCGTTCCACCTGTCCATTTGTGCTTGGCTTGTATGTTGTTTCCTTCATGTGCTTAATAGAAAACTTGTTGACTAGGGCTTCTACCACCTCATTAATGAAGTGGCTTCCTTGATATGTTACAATTTCTAATGGACAACCAAATCTGGTGACAATGCGTTCATATATGAACCTTGCCACTTCATCCATGGAAGTTGTTTTCAATGGCCTAGCTTTAACCCACTTGGTTAAATAATTTGTGGCAACTATAATATACTTATTTTGGCATGGGGTAGTTGGAAGTGGACCTACAATATCTATTCCCACTTTTCAAAGGGACCAAGTGGAAGAATAGGGCATAATGGAGATGATGAAGTCTTACGGTTACCATGTGTTTGACAAATATCACATGTCTTACAATAATTATAACAATATTTAAAAAGAGTGGGCCAAAGTGATAACTGCGCATCCAAGATCCTTCTTGTTGTAAGTTGTCTAAGAAGTGCCCTCCACATGTACCATTGTGGAATTCTTCTATCAGCTCCTTCCCTTGATCATGTCCAACTACTCTCTTGTCTTTGTCCATCGTGTCCTATTCAAATAATACTCCATGCAGAATAGAATATGGATGACTGGCTTGAGTAATCTTCCTCTTAGTCTTTGCATTGGCACCATCAGAAACTTGAATTCATTAAGATAATTCCAAATATCTATATATTCACTAGGGATTGTGTCAAGGGATAACAATGTTGCATCTGGGAAATCATCATCATCACAAGATGAACCTAAACCATCATAGGCTTGAGAGAGTGCATCTGCATTGACATGCTTCTTTCCCGGCCTATCTATAATATCAAATTCAAATTCTTGTAGCAAAATTATCCATCTTGCTATCCTCCCTGATGGGTTAGGCTTATTTACAATATATTTTAGAGCCTGATGATCTATTACAACTATAAATTTCTGCCCTAGCAAGTAATTTCTAAACTTCTTTACAACAAAAATGATAGCTAGAGCCTCTTTTTCAGTTATAGTATAATTTACCTCAACACTGCTCATTTGTCTACTCCTAAAGTAAACTAGATGATCATTCCCATTTTCATCCTTTTGGCTCAGAGTACTTCCTAGTGCTGCATCTAAGGCATCAATATACACAATGAATGGCTTACTCCAATCTGATTCTTTAAAATAGGTGAAGACACCAGGGCTTCCTTCATTTGTTCAAAAGCTTCATGTGCCTTATTTCTTGGTTCATAAGTAACATCCTTATTCAAGAATCTGGGTTAGTGGTCAGTGTAATCTTTGAGAAATTCTTGATGAACCTTCTATATTAACCCACATGGCCTAAAAATGATCTCAACTTACTTCTATTCATAGGAAATGGTAACTCTTTGATTTTTGAAACTTTATCAGGATCAATACTAATACCATCTCTTGGATACAACATGCCCTAACAAAACACCTTTTAAACATCCAAAGATACACTTTGTAGGGTTTAGTGAGGCTTGTGATTAATCTAACCTTTGAAATGATGTCTCCATCTAGTGCAGGTGGTCCATCTTGCTCCCATAGATGCAAAAATCATCCAAAAATACTCTGATGAAGTTCCCAATGTAGGGTTCAAACACCCTATTCATCAAGCGCTGGAATGTTGCCGAGCATTACACAACCCAAAAGGCATAACTCTATAAGAAAACATTCCCCAAGGAGTGGTGAACGTGGTCTTCAATTGATCTTTCTTTGCTATATGAACTTGGTTGTATCCGCTATATCCATCAACAAAACTATAACACTCCTGGCCAGCTACTTCGTCCAAGATCTGATCTGAGAATGGAAGAGGGTAATGATCCTTCTTTGTTGCCTTATTGAGCTTCCTATAATCAACACAAATGCGTAGCTTCCCATTCTTTTTTATTGAGATCACAATGGGAGAAACCCATTCTGAATTCTCCATAGCAAATATGAATCTTGCATCAAGCAACTTATCTATTTCTTCTTTTACAGTCTTAGAAAATTAGGATTCATTCTATATGGCATTTGCTTTATGGGCTTAAGACCATCTACCACTCACTAGAATGTTCTACCCAACTTACTTGACATAGTTCCTTGTAATCAAAAGTGAATAGGTGTATGTACCTTCAAAGAGCTGAGGTAGGATTCCTTCTCACTCTCCATCACAAAGATCACCAATCTTTATTTGTTGGAGACGATCATCAATTTCTTCTTCAGATAATTTTATGGGTTCATGAGTCGGTGTGACTGGAAGGATATCCATGACCGAAACATCAACCTCACTTTCTTCATCTTCTATGTCCACTTCACTGGTACTAGAGTAATCGAGAATGTCCAATCATCAGCCATCACTCACTTGAATCCACAGTTCTGTCTTATGATGCCGAGGGATCACGTTTATCTTCACCCTCTCTCTACCACATCCAAGTGTCATGAAGCCTTCATTCCAGTAGTTTCTTGCATGAACTCTCCTTAGCCATGGTCTTCCCAACAACATTGGGTACGTGCAATAAGACACATTTTTCATCACCTAAAGTCTACCACACATACAACACCCATAACATATATTGCCACATTTGAAACAAAACCTTCTGGTTTAGTTTTTCCTTATTTAATGACATTAACATAAGTGTTGAGGGGCGATCAATTTTTAAACCCAACATATTCATTACAAACTCGGTCATTACATTAATCACGCACACTCCATCAACTAAGACATCATGAATTGAAATACCATTACATAATACCTCACTTGTGGAGCGTAGGGATCCGCCTCTACCCTCCAAAACAGGGACCTCAACCTCCTTCCTTCGCGAGCATTGATTCCCACTTCGCAGCTCCCGCCTCTTCTCAAAAGACATAGCCAAGAGTTGACCATATGTAATATTTACAAGCCTTTTGGACAGATCTTCTAAGATGGAGTATGGTCCTTGTCCCTGTGAAATCAAAAAATCCTGCACACCCAACTTTCTTCTCCTATGTTTCTTACTAGTTTCTCCTTTCATCTTCTTAGGATCATTTCCATCTTGGTTATCTTTTTCTTTCTTTCTTTTTGTTACAAACATATCTACTTCATTATTTATGCTCTTATCTACTACATCAAAAGAATTCACAGGTGTTTTTCCTTTATCATTATCTCTTGTACTAGATGTAGAAGCTCTATCTAGACAATTATACTTATAATGACCCTTTTTATAACAACCATAACATATAACTTCAGAAATATTTCTTTTGGACCTCTATCTCCTCCCCGAGAACTAAATTCCTTTCCTCAAGAAGATTAATAGTTAATTAGCCCATCTTCCTAAGCAAATCTTCATACTCGGTAGATGTACTAGGATAAAGATTTGTGCTCACCAAGAGTGGTTGTGGATTTTGGACCAAAGGTGCTGGTGTAGGCTCTACTTTAGCAACAATTTCTTTGGGCTCCTCTTCCATGCTTTCTTCTTGCCTTCTTGCAATCTCCTTTGCTTGTTCAATGGTAGCTGGGAGGTCATACTTCACTCATTGTCTGATCTCTAGCTTCATCCCAAGAATGAAGTGCTTACATAGGAGATTATCCACGCCATTCATCAACCCATCCGCTAATCTTTCCTTCCGATCTGGGCATCGAGCTTCCTCCTTAGCTCTAGAACACGAGCATGATAATCCCTTATATTCTCCTTCTCTCTCTCTGGGATAGCTTTGTGATATCGATCATGAGATCTGCATATTTCTATTGTTCACCAAATTCTTCAAGAAAACTTTCAGTTAATAAATCCCATGAGTTTTTCACATTATCACCTAGTGTTTCAAACCACCTAAGGGCTGAACCATCCAAAAAGGTAGGAAAAAATTCAGTCCATTGTTCCTTCTTTATAAAGCCATTACAAATACAAGATCATTTAAACTCTTGAATGAAAGAGGAAGCATCTTCATTAGATTGGGCTGAAAAATAGGAATCTTCCCCATTTTCAAAAGTAACCACAGTGAAATACCAACCCACAAGTACAATCAACAAGACTTATGTGCACAAATAATTGGAATCACTATAATAGAAAATAGAAATGACCACGGTAAACTATGGTAAAACTTGACTTACTACGGAATAAAAACTGACTTTACTGTGGTAAACACTATTCACAATAAAAAGTGAAGTTACTTTGCGTAAATACTATTCACGGTAAAAATGACTTTCTACTGGTAAATACTATTCACGGTAAAAAGTGACTTTACTATAGTAAATACTATTCACAGTACAAAGTGACTTTACTGTGGTAAATACTATTCACGGTAAAAAGTGACTTTACCATGGTAAACTATACTATACACAGAAAAACAAGGTTACCCTCCAAATGTTTTCTCGACTAAGTGGGAATATCTCTCCGTAAAATCCACCAACAAGGAATGGTCCTGAAACGGAACCAAAATGTCAACACCAATCCGACACTATGATAATTCTTTATCGGGAACTCCTCGTGCTATGATTATTTACTAATGCACAACTTTTAGTTTGGTGGATGTAATCTGGAAACACAACAACAAACATAACACAAGAATACCATAGACTATGATAAGAAGGAATGATGATAAATCTAAAATATCGTGTAAATTATAATATCAACATGAAATTTTACAATCTCACCCATGAGGTACTTCAAGTGTTATTGACTTCACTTTGCCTTCTAACAATAACTATGGGAGAAACTTCACAATTACACCTCTTAATGGATTCTTTAACACACCTTCAAAATGATGGCTTCCTTTACACACTTACTCATACAATATTTCTCACTACTTCCTTCTATGCCAAATGAGGGGGTGGCCTCTTTATTTATAGGAATTCAGCTTATCCACCCTATCTCTAAGATAGGATAGAAATCTCTTTTGACCAATCATATTCTATACCTAAACTCTTGCCTTTACATGTAGGCTTATCTTCTAAGATAAGATAAACCTTATCATCTCACATGGGTTCCACCTTTTTAGACTTTTCCACAAATAAAATACACAAAATATTTATGACATCACTCTTTGTCCTTATTACAAATATAATATTTCTAATTCCTAATCATGTAGACCCTACTTCTCTACTTATCCCAACTTTGACATTTTAACATTACCGGACCACTTACGACAAATATTTACTTTTTACAACATTCCTATTGTACTTTGATTGTTACCATACTCTACATTATTGGCAGCACCGTACTGACGGCGCCGTTATCTTCTATTGGACGCCACTACTAATTATACTTAAAAACATCCTATTCCTAATACATACATTAATAAAATAGAAATTACGGAGGAAAATTTTAATGTCGACAGGTCCTCTTCAACGTTTTTGTTATGTTGTCTTGAAAGTGGAAGCATACCCTGTATTAAAGGGTTATCCATGTCTAAGAGGGATGGTCACTCTTCCATTTTACACTTAATGGTTTTAATAGCCACTTCTGGTCTTGCGGAAGCTTGGCTCCTAACTCAAGAATTCTTGTGAGTACTTGATCTTTGTTATAATAAAGGATCTCGTCGAAGAGAACTACATCTAACTTGTGTTGTTCCTCAGAAGAGTTATACTCTTCTCCCCTATGATAAAACAAAGGTTTTGTGTAGTTGATTTGTGAAAAGAGAGGTGTTAAGTTATTTCCACTGAATGCGAATGATGTAAAAGGGTTTTCTTCTACGCCCTTATCATTGGTTTATATGCCATTTTCATGATTCTTGGCATTGCTAGACTAGGTTGTGCTAGGTTTTGTCTAAATGTATTCAAAGTTATATACAACCTAGGTACACGTTATATGAGTTGTTTTAAAATATTAATGTCATATTTTAATGTTATGCGATTGTTTATTGTTCTATGAACAATCATATGTACATTCAAACAATCACTCAAACCTTGTTTTTAGAAATATCATAATCTAGACCATGATTTCAACAATGGGTGCAAGATAGATAGTGACAATACCCTATCAATACCTAGGTCGAGTTGAAATATCAACAAGATCTAAGCATCAAAGTGATATTGACATGATCTCTCCACAAGATATACTATGACTAGTTTAAATGCCAACAAAAGCTAAGTTTTTATAATGGAAGTTGTGAATGTGAATAGCGTAACAACACTACCTCAACACGTTAACCAAGCTTGGAACAAGCAAGGTGTTAGTATCAAGATGATGTTATTGCGATATAAAAATCAGTATCAACACTCTCAAAAGCCTCAGATGATGTTAGAACCAAAACTAAGTACAAGCATAACAAGAAGTTGTTAATCATGTGAGCAACATAATGATATAATAAGGAAACTTATACCAAGTTCTCAAAAAAATGAAAACAAGATGTAAGTGTCACAATTGTATGGATAAAATGTGAGAAAAATAACAACTCAAGGGAAAAATGATGAAACGAAATCCTATTTATGAAGACGATCTTGAAATCAAGATCAAAGGACTATCAAATATGTGAAAATGTACTCACACACTTTAGACATTTAACAACCCATCCATAAACATGGATGGGCGTAAACGGACAAAAAAGTGGCGAATGTTGTCTATGATAACAATCGTGAGGTATGCCTCTTTTTGTCCCAAATGGGCAACAAAAACACAAGGGTATAAACCAAATGAGGTGAAAATAAACTAAATGTCACTTGGGCAAAGTTTTACCTTGTCCTAAGGAAGCAAGAAACTAAGATAAGTGATACGTTGTAAATCTCATGATGAATGAAACTTAGATAAACTAAGGTAGATTATTTTCCTTGTTCTAAAAACAAGGTTTAGATTCCCAGTAAGTCGTCACTTTGTGATGGTTTGACAAGACACACAATTGGACTATTAAAGTGGGCTCCAAGAAAAAATGGCTTTCCTAAGTAGTTCTCTCAACTAGGTGTCAACAGTTTGTCTAAATGCGAGCTCTATTTGCCAAGAAAAGTCACAATGACTAATCCTTAGTTTATCTCGGCTTTACTTTACCCCCTTCTAATACAATGAGCAACTAGTGTGTTTGGTTTTATCGTCACTAGGGTCACGATATAGACAACTTTGACTCTAAAATAACAATGTAAAAACTAGTCAAGTGGGTAATCGGAGGGATTTCTATTTCATCAATGAAGTTACTTAGCAGTGGATTACTTTAGGGTTCCTAGAACCACCCCCATTGTTGTAGTTTAAGGCATTTATGCCAAAGGGGTTACATTCTAGTTAAGTGGATAGGGACGTACCCTTTTCCGAAACTCCGTAATACAATGTGATGAAATTGGTGTGTTTTTTATCTTGCTTAGATTTAATGAAGTTTTGCACACCTTTGAAACCTACATCAAACATGTTAGCATGGTTTTGATCTTGATTCTTTGACACATGATTTTGGTCCTATACACCAAGATTAGTAATTTTCCAATACGTCATATAAAGGAGATAAGATGTTGCTTTTGATTTCCCAGATCATCCTAAGATGCAAGGAAAGAGCATACACAACAAGGTATCTCACTCAAATTTTGTAAGAAATGGAAAATACTTAAGTAAATTGTGAAAAATAAGTTCCTTTTAACCAAATTTTAAAGCTAATTGAATTGTTTTTGAAAGTATGAAGAAGGTAGTGAAACATTTTTTATTCCCAAGATCACCTAAAAGGTGCGAGGGAAGAGCATACGTGTTTCAAACCTTCACAAATAAATATGAAAACACTTTAACTAAGTTAGTATGAAAAACATGATGGAAAAGAAACCTGTAAACCACTTTGTTAGAACCCTGCAAAAAATTTAGAAAACCAAGAAAATTAGAAAATTCCATAAATCTATTTTTAGTAGTTTTTCAATGGTTTTTAGTATTTTGCATTTTTAGAGGTCTCCAAGGAATTTTGGGAGTTTTATGATATAAGTAATGATACCAAAGGTATATTACTTTTAGAACTTCCATCGCAAAGATTGCTTCATGCTCTTTCGACGCTATTCAAATTAAAATTGGGTCAACGAAATAGGAGATATGACCCAAACTAGGAGCACTAAAAATAATAGAGATAAATACGGACCAAACAGAGACACATGTGCACCCTTTGGGTGTATGCAAACCCTTATATGTGTGTGTGTGCCTCGATAAAAATGATAGTCAACCGTGAGTGCCTACGCGGGAAGAAGGGTGTGCACTGCTTTGATTTAGGCATGTGTATGCACGGTAAATTTTTTTATAGAGGGTCGAGAACACAAGGGGTGTCTACGCATCCAAAGGTGTGTGTGAGCATCAAAGGATATATGCTCACTTGATAAAAAAATTCAATGGGTTCTGCACATCCAAAAGGCATGTGTGCCTAATTTGGGCATGTGTGCATGTTGTTATATGCTGTCTGTGATTTGGGTTCTGTGCGTGTTTGCTAAAAATGACATTTAGTGAGGTGCTGCGTGGGCAAAATGGTGTATGCACACATCCCTGAAAAGACACCAAACAAAATGGAAAAAAATCTAAAAATGTCAACATGTTAGAATTTAGCCATTAAATGCAATTTCTAACATAAACCTAACAAAGTGGCATGAAAATTAAGGTTAACTACATAAAACCTAGCTAAAAATCCCAAGGAAAATATTTAACCCTACAAAAAACATGCAAAAACTTAGAAACTAAAATAAAAGCTTCAAAATGACTCCATTAATGGATAATGGACTAAGTGTCCCACCGGGCATGCCAAATGTGTTCAATGAAAAGTTACAAAAGCTATGAAAATGGGGTAAGAACACTTAAGAAACCCCAAAATCTTTAAGCAAACTAGTCAATGGACCATCAGATTAGAGCTAAGCAAGAAACTATATCTTTGCATACATATATAAACTTGAAATAAACATTCAAACCCTAGCATACCTAGATATCTCTACTCCATGAAATCTAATGAAGAATGAACCTATTAAAGACTCTTCACAATCAGCTTTTAGTTATGAGAATGAGAGATCCCCATTAATGGCTTCTAGGCTAATGGTTCTTCCCATTTATTCAAAACATTGTGTGTGTGTAGTGTAATGGAAAAGCAATGGCTCAATAAAACGAATGAAATAAGTTCTAAACCCTAAGCAAAATGTTATAGTTTATGTTAGAAAGGAAGAGTGTTCTTAGAATTGGTCTAGGCGTAGTGGGCTATTTATAGTTTTCCATTTGGGAAAGTGGGAGACTCTTGGTGCATGTGGGACAAATGAATAAGCTAAAAATCACTTTAGAGAATCAAAGTAAGATTTAACTAGGCTTAGAAGAGGTTAATCATGGTTTATGACTAGTTAAACTAGGTTAGGGTAGTTAGTCCTGTTTAGAGGAATTAGAGTTTTGAGAGATTTGTGAGAGGCTTAATCAATCCCATGAGATGGATTGATTATCTAGGGAGTTAGTAGAAGTATTCTAGAAGGGAATGAGAAGAGGGTTTAGCTAATAAGAGGCTATATTAGCTTGTTTAATTGATTACAAAAGGAATACGGCCAAAAATAATGTCATAAGGGGGGATTTATAGGATTCTAATTGATGAAGTATCACACTCAATTTGCGAGAAGGAGAATAGTTAGTGCAATATTAGGATTAATAGTGTTTTGATCAAACTACAGGTGTCTACAGCATGAGAAGCGGGTTGCACTAGGGAAGTGTTGGAATGACTATTGTGGTGCCAAAAAGGATCTATAAGTGGCATCAAAATAAAAGATTGATGTGGAACCCATTATATATACTAAAGGAAGAAAAAAATTTGATGTGCATTTCGATCCCGATTATGTAAGATAATATTTGCAATACGTTACATGGTGTCACATATAATTAATGAAAAATATGGTAAAAGGATATTCCCCATAATTATAAATACCCCTACTCTCATTGGTATTGGTGATTGGTTGGTTATGGAAGGTGTAGTCACTAAATCACACACTTACTATGTACATCTAGACTCTAATTATCACATTTAAAAGTATGATACCTAAGCAAGATAATTACTCATTAACATCCATTTTGATTTTCTTTGACATTGCTTTATCCTTTTCATATTTACTACTTGATATTTTTGATTGACAACTTACAATTTTACATACCAGCTGTAGACACAAAATCACACACATATTACTATTTTACTATCCCATTAGCATGTTGTTACATGCATGGATCTTAAACTTGAAAATTATTCACTCACGACACCATATCTAATCCATCCGTATCTTTGATTGATTTGATTTCTACTTCTCTCCTATATATATGATTTCTATACCTAGTTCTAATCAAGTCACAAGGATCCTTGTCTATCTTTCTTTTCACATTTTTCTTCATTTATCTCAGGACACTAGCATCTAGGCACGTGTGTCCATTCTTTTCAAGCTCCTATCTTGTTTATTATTTTTACCTATTTTGACCTTTTTAGTTAGCCTTTCTAGTTTTCTTATTCTTATCTCGACCTCATAATCAGCCTTTTGTGTCACTAGTGCCGAATTTAAATCAAGAGATTCATATATATACAAAACATACATACTATTATTATAGATATAAATTCTAAGGGGAAATAACATCTACATATTATCACTTCCACCAAAGGGACTACAGTTTTGGGATATATACACCGTGCATAGAAAAGGGCAAGTTTTGAATTCCATACCACACATTTTGCATCTTATCTAGCTATAAGCATGTTATCTTGGTATCGTTGGTACGAGGGAAACATAAGGACACTATTTCACACACAATCATACAAAACTACATGGAGTATGGAATGTAGTGCAATTTTTGGTCATAATCTCATCCCTCGGGTACTAGTGAGGTGAGTCCAACTTCACATATTATATAGTTTTATTTAGATTTAATGTGTTTGTGAGCTTGTGTAGGTAGATAGGGTTTGTTTTACACGTTACAGGTACCTTTGGTGATTAAAAGAGAATATCGATTATCAATAGAAATCAAGTGTGAACCATAATGACACAAAAGAAACTAGTTTCCCAACATTTGTGTGGTCACCAATTCCCGTAGTAGTCATCGGCGCTTGAGCGCCCCTATCCGTATCAAAATAGATTCCCAAATATTTTATCAAGGTCTTATCACATCATTTCCTATTAGATCTAGTATTCACATAGTCCCGACTATCTTAACATTGCACATGAAATTAACTAAGTGACTCATCTATTCCATTTTTCGTATGAATTTGTATTGTTTGAGTTCCTATCATATGTATTCTCCTGTATTTTACCATATTAGTTACTCTAAACTTATATATAATTAAGTGTTTACTAAATAATTTTGTGAACCTGTTCCTTTTCTAAATCCTTTCCCTAAGATCCCAAAACCCTCATGGATAAAAATAGGTCCCCATCACCCCAACATGTTATGACCTATACACATATGCAACATGTATTTGACAATGCTTCCACAAAAGATGAATTTTGTAGCCTCATGTGCATCATTTCCACCATACTTGATAGTATCACCACCAAAGAAAACCCATAACATCTATTATACTTGCAACTATGGGTAAACAAGTACATATTGTCACTTTATTCTAGATAGTGGTAGTAAAAAAAAGTGATATATGGAAAAATTATATAAAGAAGCTAAATATGGTAACTACTCCTCACCTCTAACCATACTTTCTTTCTTAGGTCAACCAAGGAAGAGACATCCATGTAAATTGGTAGTGACCTACCCTATTTAATAAAACCATTTAAAGATATGGGTGGTATGTAATTTCACACCACAAGATGTTAGTGATGTAATTATTGGCCAACCTTACATGTGGGATCATCATGGTGTCTATGAGGAAAGGCCTAGGAGTTTCATAATTACTCTAGGTCATAAGCGCTACCACATCCCAAAGTTATCCCATGCTAAATCAATGGATCTAATAAGTACAAATCGATGTAGGAATTGATCACTCAAATTAGGAATTTTTTCTACTCGTGATTTGGATTGAGGATAAGAAAAAGGTTGTAGTGACCACAAGAGATATCCCACGAATAAAAACTATGCAATATAAGTATATGGATAAGATGATATACATGTGTGTGTGTGTGCGTGCGTGCGTGCGTGTGTGCGTGTGTGACTCTAACATGTGTATCTTTGCATTGCCAGATGAATCATACAATATACTTTGTCCTTAGAACACCACTTTCGAATGGGCCTCTTTAGAGGTTCTCAATACTTGATAATGAAGAGATCAAGTGTAAAATTCAAGAAATGATTTAGAAGAGGCACATTCGACAAAGTTTATATCCTTGTGGGAGCCCAATTGTTCTTGCATGAAAGAAATATGAGACGTCGTAGCTTTTAATTGACTATCGATCCTTGAACAAAATCACAGTAAAGAATCAATACCCACTTCCATGAATTGATGACCTCATAGATCATCTCAGGGGAGCTAAGTTATTCAAAAAGATTAATCTAAATTTGCGATACCACCATGTTCCCATCAATCCTATAAACATTTGAAAATATACATTCAAATCCAATGAGGGATTGCTCTAATGATTGGTCATGCCTTTTGGGATCATAAATGCACTTGTAAAAATTATGAATATGGTGAATGATATCCTGTGACCATTTATTGATTCTTTCATGATCATGTACATGGATGACATTTTGTCTTTAGTGATACATGGGATGAATGTGTTCAACATGCACAATATGTTCTGTAGACCCTACATCAACACGAGCTCTATTCCAATATAAAGAAGCACTCCTTTGGAATGTAATGTATGTAGTTATTGGGATACAACATAAAAAGGATGGTATGCTTGTGGACCTTGAGAAGATTCATGTCATCCGAAAGTGGTGACACCAAATAACATTACTGAACTTTAAAGTTTCTTAGACTAGTCAACTTCTATCATAATTTTGTACTTTTTTTTCTCACATTGCATGGAATTTCAATTAGGTACCACACGAAGAGTGAAAGAAAAGTTCGGATAGACGAGAGCACAAAAAAATGCATTTATGTGAACAAAGGAGAGACTCTGTTATGGTCTAGTTTTGGTATTTTTAGATCTACAATACTCATTTGAGATAGAAAAAATGCTTCATAATACATACTTGGAGAAGTCCTCACCCAACATGGGAATCCAATCGCATACCATAGTGAGAATTTATCTCGACATAGTGTGCAAGTACCCACAATATGACAAGGAATTGTATGTCATTGTGCAAGCTTGCAAATAGTGGAAGCACTACAATTGGAGAAAAGAAACTATCAAACACATAGATCATAAGAATTTTCAATTTATGCAGAACCAAGGAAAATTTTAGAATGATTTTCATCGAGGTGGTTCACCTATCTACAAGTGTTCTATTTCAACATCTGACACAAAAAGGGGAGTGTCAGTAAATTTGTTGATTATTTGAGTTGGCCTCGATCGCCTCTCGACAACAATCCTTGACTCTCGTGGGCATAAGACATCGAGTGACCTTAAATATATGTGCATGACCACGAGTCTGTAGACATCTAGCAAAGGCTGAGGGATGGAAAAATGTTTTAGACTATTATTTATAGGAAGGGGTTATATGCTACATGGGACACCTTTGTGGTCCTATAGAGAGCATTGTAAAATGATTTGGGAGGTTTACTATAATTAGGTTGTAGGTTGATTTGGATTAGAGAAAACACTGGCAGTCTTGCATAAATATTTCTACATTCCAAATATCCATCATGATGTTACCAGATACATTAGGTTCTACACATCATGTGTGATTGACAATTCATCAAATCTAAAGAAGGGCCTTTAATAACCCTTTTCTAATTCTAGAAAAACTATGGGAGTTTGTCTCAATGGATTTCATCTTAGGTCTCCTATTCACTAGGCATGGTAATGACTATGTTTTTGTGGTGGTATACAAGTTCTCCAATAAAATTCTCTGAGAAAGTTTAGGTTCATTTTGACCTTCCACCAAGTATTGTGTTAGAGAGAGATTCTAGGTTTATGGGGATATTTTGGTATACACTATCATCTATGATGGACACAAAGATGAAAAATTCCACTACACTCCACAATCATATTGATAGAAAATAGAGGTAGTAAATGTTAGGAAATTATATTGTTAGTGCTCCATTAGTAAATTATAATTACGTGAAGTAATTATAATGTTATTTTATGTTAGTAAATATGTTAGTAATTTGTTATATACACGTTATATAGTTGTTAAATAAAACAACTTATAACAAATGTGAGTGTGTGAGTTTGGACAACTCACGTAGATTGGTGGAGAGTTGTTATAGCTACTTCCTATTGTTTAGAAGTCTATTTCCTATATATACGGATTTATCTGTATCAAAATAAATGGAATATCAAGAAGAAATCTATTGTTTTATTGTGTAAATCAGTTTCAGTGTTTTCATTTGGTATCAGAGCGAGATGAGAGTTGTCTGCTGTGAGTTGTAGATCAAAATGGATTGGATCAGATTCAACCTATGTATGCTTGTTTTAGCACAAATTATTTGTGAGAAGTGTGTTGGAACTCAGGTGACAGTTATGTAGATTAGTCGGGCATATATCATTTGTAATGAATAGTTCATACAGGCTCGCAATCCAAGAGGTGATTAATATGATCTTTAGTGCATCAATCTGATTATGTTGTGCATCCATTCTGCAGAAGCCTGCAATTGATATCCTCCATATTTGTTAATGTCGAACTTGTTCCAGCCATGAAATATGTGAGTTAGCTTTGATATCGACCTGCAAGCATCTGTGAGAAATCTTATTTTTTGTTATTGTCTGGCATATATGTTTCAAATCCGTCACCATTCGCAAACCAGATCAATGTGTGACGCCCAACAGTCAATTAATTCTGTGGCATGCAAGTTCATTTAATCAAATATTTGACCAATCTTCTAGACTAGCATTCTGCGATCTCAACGTGAGGATTTGAGCTAGATTAACAAAACGTCTTTTACATTATATTATAATTCGCAATCTACTGCATTTGGTTCATGTCTTACACTGCCCGAACATACCATATTCATCTTGATATTAAAAAGCTATTTTTCAGTGGATCCATAATTTGGCCAGTCCTTTGGAAAATTATAATCAGTCATTCCAATTGCCAGCACACGGATTTGAATGCAAGAAGAAGCGCATTAAAATTTTGATTGGGTCAGTACATGCTTTCATTCGGTTGACGTATGCGTTTTTCATGAGAATAAATGTTCTTTTTTTCCCATATTTGACAATCATGGAGAAGATTGAGAATTCATTGACATGAGTATTGGAGATCATAGCTTATAATATTTTTTGTCCGTATTGTTAATCATTTTGTGGTCTTTAGTGTCTTGTTGTGTTTTTTAACTTTATAGGTAGTCATATTGTCTGCCAAGGTCGATATAGATATGTGTCAAAATTCATCTATAGTCAAAGTAAATGTCTATGTTATTTGGATATGTTTTTGGTCTATTCAAATAAAGTTTAGTCAATCTCATTGTCCACGTCTAGTAGAGTTATTATAAAAGTTTGAAAATTATTGGATTAGGTTTGTCCATTTAGTTGTTTAATGTCTTATTTTATTATCGGTATCCATTGTCATCTTTGTCACAACTTACAAGTTGTATAGTCATTTTCAAGTCAAATTAGATTGTTGAGTCTTTGTTGCGTTTTCTATGTTAATAGGCAAGTTCTTATCATGAGTCCAAGTCAAAAGTTCATTGTGGGTCAATACTATTGTAAAAAGTGTCGTCTTCCAAAGTTCAAAAATAAAAAAAAATTTGCCCGCATTTCAATTTTGGACGCATTTTCGCTTGTACGCGACGTCCAAATTATTGAAGGTATTTTTTGAGCTTCATGATCACATCTGGCTGAACTAGCAGCATGAAACCGGAGGCAGGAGGCATCGGAGGTTGGAGGTCATTCAACGACCTCTCGTCGACACTAACGACCGGGCCGCATATCGGCTGGTGATGATGTGTGTGTGTGAGTTTGATTTTAATGCTTCCAGTGTGGTGTGCCTCAGTTTAAAGTAATCTTGTTTTCAATAAGTGGAAATTACACGTTGAGGGGGGGAACATCATTCCAATGTTTCATTTCCAATATGTCAGCTTTTTCTATGTATGTATGAGCAACAGATGTCAACAGAATTTCCTATGTTATTCCCTACAGTGAAATGTGATGAGGGCCGATGATAGTACTTTGCATATCATGATGTGGTTGTAGGTAAACCACTTGAAAACCTTCATTTGTGGTTTGTGGTAAACCAATAGCAAAACCACCATTCTTGGTTGTTGGTAATCCATTTGCAAAACCATCACTTTGTGGTTTGTGGTAAACCAATTGCAAAACCACCATTCTCGGTTTGTGGTCAACCGTTTGCAAAACCATCCCTGAGGTTTGTGATCATCCTGTGAAAATCACCAGATCATGAGCAGGTGCAAGTACAAAGGCAGGTTTTCCCCATGTTCGCACTAAGGGGGGGAATGTTAGGAAATTATATTGTTAGTGCTCCATTAGTAAATTATAATTACATGAAGTAATTATAATGTTATTATATGTTAGTAAATATGTTAGTAATTTGTTATATAGTTGTTAAATAAAACAACTTATAACAAATATGAGTGTGTGAGTTTGGACAACTCACGTAGATTGGTCGGAGAGTTGTTATAGCTACTTCCTATTATTTAGAAGTCTATTTCCTATATATACGGATGTATACGTATCAAAATAGATGGAATATCAAGAAGAAATCTATTATTTTATTGTGTAAATCGATTTTCAGTGTTTTCATTAAAATGTATGATTGTGTATCTTCTTTAGATGTTTCACTCCAAACATCCATGTAGACATGGAATAAAAATCTTGTGTATGTCCAACATAACTATAATCGAGCTTTTTATAGCTCCATATGACATAGCCCATTTCGTTTGTCTTGGATTCCATACATCGCTCTAATTCATGTAGCATTTCCATTCATCTCTCGAAGAAGATAATACCCATACACAAAATAAGTGGATAAGCCAATAAAATTTGTAGAATTTTTGACACATTTATCAAAGATGTTCATGAAATATTAGAGAAAACCATCCCTAAGTACAAGAAATTTCATGATGCCCATCAAGTCCCCATTAATTCCAAGTAGAGGATAAGGTTTGGATACATCTCCAGAAAGAGAGACTCCATGATCCATACAAGAAATTTGACCTTTGTGATATGGGCCATACAAAATAACCAAGAAATGCGGTGAGAATGCCTTCCGTCCTACATTGGGTGCATCTAGTTTTCTATGTTGAGATGCTCCTCCCACATTTTTCTCCACTTTTAGATACATCAAATATCATGAATAATCGTAAAGTACAAATATGAACCCAGATCACGTGACACCAATGAACAGTGATCAAATCATTAACAGGGTGGTCAATGATGTGAATCATGATCAAATCAAACTCTAGTGTGTAGTGAAGGCAGGGAAAATACCACACCAAGGGAAATGGTTCACCAACAGTCAAATTGAGAAAGTAGTCCCACACATGGTCAAAGAGCAATGTGGCCCATCGCTTCTTAATGAGGGATGAATGACCCAAGACAATATTTCTAAATTCTATAATTTTGAAAACTCCTTAAAATCTATATTTTTAACAGTTTTAAGAAACTTTTAGTATTTTACATTTTTGGCATCTTTGAACCATTTATGGGCTTTGTACTTTATACAATGAAATCCTAAGTTTTTATATTTGTGGGGTCATATCGATATTTCTTACACTCATTCCATCACCTTTCTAACGAGATCACGTGGTTTGTCAAACGAGTCAATGGGCTAGGAGATATGACCCCAACAAGTAGAAGTAAATAAAATAATATTAATAATTGTATATATTTCAATTTTTTTCAACTTTTATCTTTTGGTCTCCATGTATGATTAGCTTTTAGCTACCCTAGAACCCTAGCTTCATATTCTATTTTTAGCAGTTTTTCATATTCTCCATCAGATAGCTATAAAGCATCTTATTTTGAATGAAGAGATAGATCTCTGAGCATACATCTCTCTTATGGAGTTTTTCAATTCGCATACATGTTGAGCTACAATAAAATTAGACCATGTTTTAGATCTTTCATTGTGAATTAATTGTTATAGAAAATTAATCACCATTGTTATTGTGTTGTCCACCAGATCGCACCTCAATATGGATCACATATACACAAAGAGAGAGGGGGAACTACATGAGATTTGATTACATTGATATGTGATGAACCAACAAGAAAGGGTGGATTGAGTAGATTGATGTCCCAACCAAATAAAAATTTGAATTTTTATCTTGTCTTAATGAATTCCTAATATTTTAATCAAGAAGAAGAGATTCCGTAAGTCTCATGAACATCAACATAAAAATATAAACGAGTTTATTGGTCATTAAATCTAGGATAACACATTCATCAAATTTTATGTCATTCAAAGAAATCATGAAACTAACATCCATTAAGTATCTTTGACAATCTGAGCCTAATCCATGTTTCTAATTATATTTATCAACCGCTTTTGAGACTTTAATGAGTCCACATAGTCCTTTATTTTAGAATTTTTCTCACGTCAATTTTTTTTCTTATTCACTATTCTATTTCTATATCACCTATATCTTGTGAGATCTTCATGTCGACTTCTCTCTATTTTTCAACATAATTATGATTTGTATTATAATATCATTAACCGATGTGTATCAATGTGTATAGTTCTTCTATGTGCACTTATACATCTTATGCAAATCTTACATGAACTTAGAGTTCATTTGCACTTCAACACATCACATGACACATACAAGTCTCTCGATATCTTTGTGCACCAATGAAATACCGCAAATTAATATCATTTTGTGTAGAACCCTCTCGAGCATCATAAAATGTTTTAGCATCTCGTGCCCCAAGAAAATATTTCCTTACTCAAAACTTAACATCACAAATATATAAGAGTCTCACTCAAAGATGAAATTACATGTAGAATATTTTCATAACCAATCAGAAATATATTATTATTGGGTGGTTTCCCGAGTAGAGTTTTTTGTTCTCTAGCATGTTAGGCAATATCTTAGAATATTTACATGACATGAAGCTCAATTACCACACTGAAGATGAGATGACTTGTAACCATTCTTCAAGTCATAATTATCATCTATATTGTAAATGATTTCTTGTGAAATAACTTATATGAATATGTAACATACTAAACCAACCATGGATGGATGGCATATAGAGATCGACACTAGATAGTAGTTATTACTAAAGATGCCCTTTGTATCTAATGTTTCCCATATGCATATTTATTTAGTTTAGGAAATTGGATAAAATAGAAGCCCAATGTAATGGATGGATTGCACATGCCCACCATAACTTCCCGGTTATTACATGTTTAATAAGGAGATGAACACGCATTAGAGTTACTAAAATGGAGTCATTGGTTTCCTTTGATTCACAGTGAACTAGAAAAATAGAGACACACTTTCACATATTTGGGCATGCAAAACATGGTCATCAAGTCATATTTGAGTTTTCGCACATAGTCATTATTGTAAAAGAATGAACCATTTTCACAACAATATGAGAAATTGGTCATCCGCGAATGAAAATGAAATGGTCATAGGAGTTTTATAGTTTGATTTTTATAGGCATCGTTAATGTTGAGTTATGACCTCGCAATTTTCCTTAGTCTTACACTCGATCATTGTTTTCATTGTGTGTGAAATCAAGTATTATCCCAAAACCGTGATTATAATAAACCTTTGATTGTATTATAACAATTATACTTAAAAATATAATGATTTAATCCATATTTCAATAAGAAAAAAACTCAAGAATATAACGAATAAAAAAAATTCACAAAAAATAATAATATAATTAAATTACTCATAAAAACTTCAAATTAACATATATGAATAGTTTTTGTGTATCTATTACACCTTTGATACTTAAACCTTCAATCGGCAATAGTAGTTAAAATAAAATTATGCTTCTCATATTTGTATCAAGGCCTCTCAAGACATTTCAAATTGTATAATGGGCAATGCGTACCTATATCGAGAAAATAACATTCTCAACGAGTGTAAAAAGAAGAAGTGTGTACGCGAATCGCGACAAAATTAAATATGTCGTATCCAAGACGGCTCTGGTGCAATGATTGCGATATTTCGTCCATCCAACACCGTTCCTTACACAGGCCTTCCACATGCTTTGTCGTGCAGATGCTTCTGCAGTCCTTCCACGCGCTTTCCTGCATAAACCACATCCACTCATTTTTATCTTTATTGCCTAGTTTAGCACTTCACCTTCTTAACGGGGGCCTCCTTTCATAGTTTTCTTCCTGTTTTTTTGGTTCAGTTCAATACCGTTTCCATGGCATCAACTTCCTCCCCTCAGAATGAGCTCACAGATCCTTTCGACGGATTTGCACCGTCTGATTCTTCGAAACGCAGGAAAAAGCTGCCTTACGATGTATTTATTAATCACCGTGGCCCCGACGTCAAACACACGCTTGCCATGGCTCTTTATAATACCCTTTCAGCCATGAGACTCAGGCCTTTTCTTGATTCAGAAGAACTTGAAACAGGGGACTTCTTGCCCAGAGAAATAAAAGAAGCAATGCGCAATGCTGCGCTTCATATAGCAATTTTTTCTCAAAAATATGCAGAATCCCCCTGGTGTTTGGCAGAGCTGTCATTTATGCTCAAAACTCGCACCCCAATTGTTCCTGTTTTCTACCATGTTGACCCTTCTGATCTCCGATGGGTTGATAAAGGAAAAGGAGTCTATGCTCCATCATTTTCCCACCACGAAGAGAAGGGTAGATACACCCCAGAAATGCTTCAGGACTGGAAGAAGGCGCTCTACGAGGCTTCGTTTTATACTGGCCACATCATTACCAACAAGGAGTGAGTACCAAATTCTTTTTCTTACAAATCTTCATTTCTTATGTTTTCGGTGTTAAGAGTAATGTTTACTTTATTTCATTTTTATGTTTAGTGAGGAGTGGAGGGTGCTGAAGAATATTGTGAATGATGTATTGAGAGAAGTTAAAGATGTCCCATTAGTGGTTGCAAAACATCCTGTAGGTTTGGAGGAAGCCGTAAAAGACTTTGAAATGACCGCCCTTCAATCCGTCCAATTAGGTCATCAGCGTGTTAAAATTGTAGGAATTTGGGGCATGGGCGGTTCCGGGAAAACCACCCTTGCTAAACAAATTTACAACAATAAATGTGCATATATGGAAAGGTCTAGTTTTTTGTTTGATGTTAGGGATGCTGCTGGAAAAAATTGTTACATAAAAACAGGAAAAACTATTGGAGGACCTTGGTGTCAAAGATGTATCATTTGATAATATGGAAGAAGGCAAGGGGGTTCTTGCAAGGCGTTTGAGATCTGTTCGCGTGCTTGTTATTTTGGATGATGTGGATCATATGGATCAACTAGATGCTCTATTGCCTGTGAAAGACAACCTTGGGTCAGGGAGTTTGATAATTGTTACAACACGAGAATTGGAAGTTCTTACATGTTGGGGCATCTCCTCCATTTATAAAATGAAAACATTAGATCTGTTTCATGCGGAGCAACTTTTTTGTTGGCATGCATTCTTACAGCCCTCTCCACTGGATGGATTTGAGGAGCTTGTTGAAAAGTTCTTAGCTGCTTGCAATGGATTACCCCTGTCTCTCAAGGTATTTGGAGGACAGCTATATGGAAAATACTGCAAAGATTATTGGGAGTCTCAATTACATAAGCTCTCAAGAATATTGCCCAAAGATGTCAAACAGACGCTGAAAATAAGTTATGATGCCTTAGATGATGAAGAGAAAGAGATATTCTTAGATGCAGCTTGTTTCTTCATTGGAGAGGAAATCAGTTTGGCAATTGAAGTATGGAATGGATCAGGGTGGACTGGTTTGCACAGTTGGGAAAAGCTCCTGAATAAGTGTCTTGTGGAGTTAGATGAGGAGAATCGCATAAGAATGCATGATCACTTGAGGGATTTGGGAAGGGAAATTGCAAGTCAACATTCCCCCCACCGTCTTTGGCGTCCTGAGCAGGTTACTAATTTTCAGAACGAAGCAGAGGTGAGGTTAATACTCTCTCTCTTGTTAGTAAAACTTCATTTTCTGTTGATGATAAGTTTGTAACGTTATCTTTTATATGTTCAGAAAAGAATTGTCATTCGAGGAATAATGGCCACAACAGGTGGATCAACTAGTGAGATTAATCAAGAACTTCGTGATTTGGCAGCGTCTTTGCTTGGTTTAAGAATATTTGTCTTTCAAGGACATTATTTTAATAAAATAATTGACAGATTAGTATCAAAAGAGTTGGTCTGGCTTCGTTGTACTGACACTGGGCAAAGAAATCTTCCCTCATCGCTATCATTGAAAAAAATGAGGGTTTTAGAACTCTATGAAGATCACTTAGAAGAATTGTGGAAGGCTGACGGCGATGTGAGTATCTTGCTTTCAGGCTGTTGTAAATCTATATTTCAATTATTGTTATATGTTTTCCGTTCATCTCATCTAAAATGTGATGATGCAGGCTCCCGTGCAGTTACGAGAGCTGGTTATTTTTAATTGCCCAAATTTCCAAAGATTTCCAAACACGCTAGGATATCTCAAGAATATGAAAAAATTGGTCGTGGTTAACAGCAACCTGACGAGTCTGCCAGATGAGTTTTGCCTCTTGGTATCACTGGAGCACCTGCAGTTGACTTATTGTAGGGAGCTACAATTACTACCTGCCCTTTTCGGCGATTTGACTAACCTGCGGCATTTAGATTTGTCTGGATGCTCTAGCTTGAGGATGTTGCCGGATTGTTTTAAGCAGCTGGCACTTCTACAGCATCTCAATTTCAGCAGCTGTGGAAAGCTCACTTTCAACTTAGACATCCTGGAAAACATGACAAAGCTGGAGTATTTGAATTTTTACTACTGTGAGGGATTCGAAGAGTTGCCTAGTTACATCACAAATCAGGCCTCCTTGAGAGAGCTATATATAGAACGCACCAGGTTAAGGGAGCTACCAGTTGACATCGGCCGACTCAGCAAGTTGCGAGTGATGAAGGTAGGGAGTGACTTGTTGACAAGCTTGCCCCACTCTATTGGGAATTTGTCCTCCCTGACCAATCTTGATATCGATCATTGTCCCAAGCTTGAGTCTCTACCGGAGTCTGTGGGCTGTCTTAGTCTTTTAGAAAAATTAAGCATATGGTTCTCAGGGGTGCAGTCTTTACCACAATCAATAAAGCAACTGACTAATCTTCATACTCTCATATTGGACTGTCCACTTGAGGAATTGGATTTTGGGCAGGGGTTGTTTAGTACATCTTCACTGTGCAACCTCAAGAAGATATGGTTGGAGGGCACAAGAATGTCCAAGATTTCAATTTCTCAAGACTGTTGTCCCAGCTTTGAGACACTCATAATTTCTAACGATGACAATTTGACGGAGATAGAAGCCCTACCAAGGACAGTCAAGGACATAAGATTGGAAAATTGTAAAATGTTGAACAACATAAGGGGTATTGGTGGTCTGGTAAACCTTGAAGACTTGAGGATACTAAACTGTCCAGAATTACAGGAGCTTCCAAGTTTTGCAGAATTAACATCTCTCAGAAAATTTGAACTGGCAGCTTGCTTTAAAATTGTGACTATAGAAGGCTTAGAACATTGCAGATCATTGGAGGTGTTGGTAGCAGATGCGAACATTGCACATCATTGGAGGTGCCGGGTATAGAAACTTTGGAGCACATGGACTAATTGAGGAGGCTTTTAACTCACAGCAAACATAAGATCAGCAGTTGAGGAAAAATGTGTCTTCAAACAACGTTCTCTTAACCCCATTACAAAGTTGTACGAAATTGTGGATATGGCTCACCCAAGGGGAGATTACGAAGTGGAGAAGGAATTTGCTTGTGACGGGGATGAAAAGAGCCTTACGGAGGCTCTGTGCCATATTGGCACTTTTAGGAAATTGATATTTACGCCAAAGGCGTGTTCTATGTTAGAAAGTCCAACCGGCTCTGACAACCGACAGAGTTATCAACGGATGAGATGCATCAGTCGATGAAATACAGACCCATATCAACCCTTCACATGGCGGGCAATGGCTGGACGTTCTTCCCGAGATCATCTGTTTCCCTCGTTAACATCAACATGCCTGCGGAAGAGATAAACATGGAGGAGTTCGAAGCATTCAGGAAGGCACCGAGAGCCGACAGCCCTGCCATCGTCTTGGCCATCAGCACCGCCACTTCCCCCAACGCCATCGAATGCATATGTATGTGTTTTAATGGCAACTAGCTTATATATGTTGCAGGCGAGAAGTTGATGAGGAAGAGCTGCATATATCTGACGGAGATGGCACGGGTGGTAAGTCTGTCGATACCCAAGAACGCCTCGCTGAAGGTAAATTAAACACATAATTTATGAGGAGGTTGTATATGATAGATTGATTTGGTTTTCTCCCATGTTGCTACCTGGGATTGAATTCTGATTCGGAAAATGGTTTTCTCCCATGTTGCTACTTGGGATTGAATTTTGTTTCAGAACATGGCTTTCTCACATGTTGCTACCTGGGATTGCATTCTTTTTCACAAAAGAATTGGGTGATCAGGGTGGTCAGTTTGGAGCACAAGTGAATTCTGGAGGAGTTCTGTTGCAGATATGGGAAATGGGTGGATGGTATACTTAGGATTTACACCAAGGGAATCATCAAATTAAGCTTGTTATTTCTCTTCCTCACCCTTGGCGCAATGAACTTTTGCGCTGAAGCCTTCTTTATTTATAGAACTCTTCTGCAATAGGTTTTAGCCCTCAAAACCACTAGCTAAAGCAACCATGATTCTAGGGCTCTAGGGCTTGTTGTGAGACATAAGGCTCCCGCGATGTGCACGCCTGCTCCACCTCTGCAAATACCCGAGAATAATTATGAACCCGTCTCTACCGGGCCTCTCGATTTTTTTCCCCTTATGTTTAATGTATCGGAATAACAACTAGTAATGGATGCCTCCGGAAAACCTCCTCCTATTGTGCCACAAGATACATATACCCCTTCCCGTTTTCTTCTCCATTTCATTTACTTGTCCCTTTTCAAATACCTTATTGATGCGTTAATTATTTTTATTTGTAGTGGCAGTGTCCTCGTGAGACACGTATGCACAATAGGGATGCACACACAATGCACGTGACTTGTTTGACAAAATGCCTTACACGATGTGGTTTCATTGATTGCCCTCATTGCAGTTATGTATACAATGGATGCTTTCAAATTCTTTGCACTACCGGATCACTCAAAGATGCCCAGTGTCATGTAAGTGTTAGACTACTCAAGAAAATGTTTATGTTATCGTGAGAAAGTAAGTGGTATAAGGCTAGGCTTTATATGATAAAACTTTTCTGCAGTTCCTGGAAAACCTCACCATTGCTTCTGAAGAAGCGTTGCATGAGATATATGCGAATACAATAGGAGAAAATTGTGATGCAAAGAATGCTCCTACAGCTTGTACAACAGCAGTGATTGTAAGAGATGATTTGCCGACTTCTAAAGGTAAATGATGGAAAAAATCAATTTTGTTTTTCAACACAATAACCTAATTGTTTGTTGGATTTGCTCATAGGATCTGCAAATGTCAACAATTCTATCAATTGTTAGCATTTGCAGGACCTACGAACCCTATATTATTTTCACATTTAAAATCAGATTTAGCAAATATGCATTAGCAATAACAATTTTTATTTGCAAATTATATATAGTTACAATTCTTTCAAATTCTCTGAATCTACAGTTTTAGGAACTTGGTGAATCTACAATTTTAGACAAAATTCAATAGTAGAAGATTATAGATGGAAATACTTGGTGATTGAAGGGATTCAAAAACAAAAAGATTAATAAGGCCTCCCAATTTTCACATTTAAAATCAGATTTAGCAAATGTGCATTAGCAATAACAATTTTTATTTGCAAATTATATATAGTTACAATTCTTTCAAATTCTCTGAATCTACAGTTTTAGGAACTTAGACATCAACAAATTTAGTATGTAAATTTATACTAGCTTTGTGTCACTGGCCTTCTATGATGAGCTGAGAGCCCTTTGATGGAAGCTGAAGACTTCAATTTCAATCACAACTTTGCAATTTCTGTATATGGTAAGGATGTTAGGTGGATGCTAGTTTACATGATAATGGAACTGTTTATACTGGTGTCTATAGAAAGAATTCAAGGATGAGGTTACTGCAGAGACACAGAAAGTTGTTGTGGAGTTGCTCAAGGGAGCTGGAAAAATTCACTGGGTGGGAGCAACACTTTCTGTGGTTGGATTTGTATTGGCCAGATTTGGTCAGATGTCTAGCAACCAGAGTGACTGCCTTGCACTTTTGAAAGACATGTTCAATCTTGGGAAGCACATTCTGTAGTTGAATGACCAGATGCTAGAGCAGAAGCAAAAACTAAATGAGGCAGTCCAATGCATTGTGGTTGGATGTACCATGTGCCTAGCGCAACTTACAACTACCAAAATTTTCAGGTCTGTTTCATTATTTGAGTGGTTTTATTTGAAATATTTACTTATTATATCATTTCATCTTGATGATGGATCGCAGTGTAATCTAGAAAATCATTGAAAACCAAATTGTATGCAGTTTTTTTTTCAACTCAAACAGTTGTTTTTAGTGTGGAAGGGATCTGGATGAGTTGGTAGTTCAACTTATATTCAAAACCCTCCACCAAATTCAAACTTGGTTGTATCCACAAAACTGGGTAGTGGTGGTCAACGTCTAAGAGGCACACTAAAACCTCACTCCCCATAATTAGGCTTGGGATCTTTAAATTAGAATAGGAGATTTTGGTTCGTTGGTCAACATTAATGCATGAGGAGTTTAAGCTCCTCCCTAAATGTCAGCCAAGCTAAAATAACATCTCTCAATACTCTTATTTGAAATGAACTCTCTTGCTCTTTTTTTTTCCTCCAGTCTTTCTTTTCCAAATTCTAGACCTGAATGAACTTAACATAATTAACTAAAATGCATTTACTGAATTATGTGTGAAGGTCTTGAAAGTGGCGGAGGCCGTACAACATGCTGAACAAGCTTCCTATGGCTCTTTCATATGTATGCAATGGAAGTGGGCATTACAGTAGGAATAGGAGGTTCTTAAAGTTGAAGACCAAACCACGCTGCCACGTAGTTCCCAAAAGCATACACTATGTTTTATAGATGGTGGGGATATCTGTTGTATACAAAAGTACTTTAATTATAATGCCGTAGGCATTTTCATAGCAGGAGGCACCTGCGCCGTTTCCGTCGTCAAGCTTGGGAAACCCTGCTTTCATCACAAAGACATGGAATGTGCCATTCCATTTGTCGCTGTTGTTGTTTTGGTCTCATTATTGGCTCCTTTAGTGGTGGTTCTGGTTGGCTCTCTGTCGTTGTAGGTTGCTTGCACCTGCCATTTGCCTTTAGTCTTCCCTCCTGCATCATCGGTGGCCGCCCAAGTTCTTGGGGTGTGCTTATTTAAATTGTATGGCAGGGGCAGTTCGAAGACATTGACAGTAGAAAGTTTGTGCGGGTTTATTTCAGGCAATTTGCTGCAGTTTCATTTACAAGTACTTACCTGGGCTTCTGTTCTACTTTGCTCATAAGCATGGGTATTTGAATCTAACTTCTTTACATTTTCCTGTTGTTTGACTGTCATTGTTATGCCTCGGATTTGGAATGGGTTCTAGTAAATGTATATATTGCAAATGGCAAGTCGCGGTAATTTTCATAGGTTGTATTTATGTTTTTCTAGATATGTAGAAGGAAATAAAACTAAAACAATAAGGTTATGTATTAGCTCTGATCCTTATCAACTCAAAAACAAAATTGAAAAACCCTAGTCTATCTTATAATATTTTAGTTGAATGATGATGACTGAGCATGCCTAAGCATAAAATGATTATAGCCGTAGATTTTGGAGACCAGCTTCAGGCAAGGTACTGGGACAGAGTGCCATGGCAGGTTTAAATCCAAAGACCGCAACATTTTCCAGCATCCTCCTAGGTTGTGCCACAATGGGAGCTTTGGAATAGGGGATGTCAGTCAATCAAACACCAATTGAGAGCCCTGATAGGCATGTATGCAAAATGGATGACAAAATGAAAACAAATGCGTCTATGTGTCTTCACAAAAATTTCTTTCATTTTGCTTTGAAGGATATCGATACCATGTTCCAAAACTGTTATTTTTAAATCTAATTTTAATATTAAACCTAAGAGTATGTTGGTAGGTTGGCAAAGCTCTTATGACTAGTGCGGATTTTTGTGTATATACATATCACACACTCATATTTTTGTTTTTTTTTTAAGGGCATTTGTCATTTGATATAAATATCAGTGATAAGATTCTGGTTGAAAAGATATAACAATTGTATAGCTTCAAAAGTATCGTTATCTATTGTTTGCTTCTCCATGTATTTAACAGCCAAATAAAAGTTGAGTGGGAAAAATAAACCACCTAGGTAAACGTTGTAAATTTAGCAATAATTGGATAGCTGCAGCAAGTACAGAAGTCGTAGCTCCGCTTTACTAACAATGATTAGGCAGGCTTCTCTACTCTCACAATTACAAAAACAAACATTACAGGGAACTGTAATAAATGGAGCTCTCTCTCTCTCTCTCTCTGTGTCTCTCTAGAAGAGCAACTGCAATTTGTTTTTGTAATGCTTAAAATATTTTGTTTTCGCTTGCCATGGGTTCCGTGGGTGCACTAGGTGTTTCCTTATTTATCGTAAACATCAAATTTGATAGAAATATATTATTTGAGGCCAAAGTTTGAGACAAAAGTGAATTGAGTACATAAGAATTAGGCTTTTCATATGTTGATTATGAGTTTCTAGTAGTTTCTTTAATTTAATATTAGGTTCACCTTTCTCTTTAAAATTTTGCAAAAATGCTACAACGACAACTGCAATTTGTTTCTTTGTAATGCTTAAAATATTTTGTTTTCGTTTGCCATTGGTTCTGTGGGTGCACGAGTGTTTCCTTATTTATTGTAAAACATCAAATTTGATAGAAATATATTATTTGTGGAAAAAGTTTGAGCCAAAAGTGAATTGAGTCCATAAGAATTAGACTTGTCATATGTTGATTATGAGTTTTTAGTAGTTGCTTCAATTTAATATTAGGTTCAGCTTACTCTTATTGGTATGAAATTCTGGTGGCAAGCAAAACGTAAGAGAAATCTAAACATAAACATGTTTAGTATTGTTTAGGTCTATAATGTATGTCTATAACTATTTTCATGTTGCTATTGCTAAGGCATTTTGGACTTTTTTAAAATTTTGAGAGTTTGCATGGCTGCAATGCAGCTGGTGCCTACTTTCAGCGCATTTCCTCCTGCATCATCAGTGGCCGCCCAGGTTCCAGGGGCTGTTCATTTATATTGACATCCTTGTTATTCAAAACTGACAAATTAATATCACACAGTGTAGTTTTACCATTGTCTTCAAATTGAAATGACTCAATTACTCATTTTGGGATCTGTATTCCTTCGTCTTAATTTATGTGATTGTCTACTCCATATGTTCCTTGTACAAATTTTAATCCATCTATTCAATGAAAAAGAAATCTGAGTCATTTTATGTTTTGAGGTTATACTATTTATTGGTTATGTATTCAACACTACCTTATGCATTGGCTCAGGTTTGTAGCGATATTTGGTTATCAATTATTTACATACACAATATAAATGGAAAATCAAATTCATTTTTGTGTATCATGATTCATTTGTAGGTAGCAATTCTTCATGTATTTTGGTCGCACTTACACCCTGATTAGGAGAAATTAGGTTAAACAAAAAATGAATGTTTAGCTCTGTTATTAGGTAGCATTTTTTGTGAACTTCAATTCATAACAAAATTAATTAAATTAAAATCTCTCAAAAAAATTTAACGCTGAATGTCCACATTCATGGTCAATTTTTTTTTCCTATTTTCATAAGGTTTTATGTGCTTTACTCACGGCCCTGAAATGCCTTAAAAGGCCAAATATATTTGGACCCAAAAAGACACAACTTTTCCCTCAATAGAAAATAATTTGCTGCCCATATGGGTTTTCCTTAGGACACAAAAACATAACAAAGAAAGTAGCATGAATTAGTTTGAACAGTGAGCAGCTTCATAGCCTAAGTAAGTCCACATATATTTGGCCTTCTAAGGCATCTCCCACAGCCGTGAGTCAACCACATAAAACCTTATGAAAATACAAATTTTTTTATTGACCACAACGTTTCTCGACCTCATGAGTGGAATACGTGTTTAATGTAGTCTTCTTAGTATATTCAACTGATCTTTGTTTTCTAAGTTTAAGCAGGTTCAATTGTCTATGACAGCAAACTACTGCTACATGAAAAAAGAAACAAAGTAGGTCAAAGAAGACAAATCAAATAAAATCATATAAGTTGAATACTTGTTTATTTCACTAGTATAAATTATTAGGTGTTATTGGCACATATTAACTCAAACTTTTAAATAGATTACAAAAATATGGCCCCAAATCAATTCATTTAATATTGAACCCGGTTTCTAACTTGTGGTATCACTTCAACATTTGTTTCTGTAAAAACAACAACTTGGGATTGCACTAACTAATTTGGTAGCCACATGCAACAAAACATCTTTTATTTGATATTTCTTTTAAATAACTTTTGTATGTGAATATCATTGATTAGAAACCGAGGTCAATATTTTGGGGGTCTATTTTCGTAGTCTATATGGAGATTTGAGTTAATAAAAAAGTTTCCAAAAGCATGCACTAGGCTTTATAGAATGCGGGGATATCTATTGTGTAAAAAAGTTCTTTAATTATAGGTATATAATATTTGGTTTTATGTGATGGCGATGATGTAAGTATGTGGAAGGAAAATGGTATTTCTCTTTTAATATATAATAAAAGTAGGATAGGTATACCTATCATTAATAACAAAATATTTTGTGACATGTATTTGTTGTTCAATATTATTATACTCTCAAAAGAAGTTATCTTATTTGTATCTTGATTAATAATTTGTTTTTTAATTCAATAGAAGAACATTATATGTCACATTTTATCTATTTTAAAAGGGAGGGAAAAAGTCTTTCGTATCATGTCCGTGATGAAAAAACTCCAGCCGAAAATATATAATACATATTCTTTTATTAAATAAAGTTAATAATGTAAACCTTCTAATTATTAAAAAATAAAAAAAGATATACATATATAATCAAAATTAACAAATAAAAAGATAAATATTTTATGCGCTATGCAACTTAATTTTTCTTCTCTGATAACATCACTTTGTGTAGGACCGATTCCTTGCACTGCTTTCTTATTTTTACACCGACGTGTTTATTACAATGGGAAACACCTTGGGGTATCTGACAAGTGTTAGTAGATCAAGAGTCCACGTTTCACTATATGGAAACATTTTTCTGGAACACCCTTCGACTGTTGATACTAAACCGCCAACATAGACTCTACACTGATATCAATTCATGTCAAACTTTTTATAGATATATGTCTTGTGATCTTCCCCTGCGACGGTTTCTTTTTAAAGTACGAAAGAGCTCTAGAGGTGCTTACGAGAGGCACGACCCATTCCACTATATTATCTTCAGCTCCACCTCCGCCAAAACATGGCCTTCCGCCAAGCAATCCAACAAAACAACGTCGAAGTTATATCGTCGAAGGACCTAGATAAATGTAGTTGCGTGTAATATTTAGGTTCTTTGTACCCATCCCCATACAAAGTCGATCAGTATGTTAGAAGGCTTTATATTGTTATGGATGATACATGGCGTAATCCCCATGTGTAAGTACTATACACTTTGAGAGTCTTCATTCCACATCTTGGCCCGATGTGACCAGTCGAATAACATGCCACCCTCGTGGGGATGGCATTGCAAGCTTTTCTCGGCAACAAGGGCATCCCTACAACTAGATTGGATTCCTTTTTTTTGGGATGGGCTAAAGTAAAGAATCCTTTACATGTTTGGTTTGTGTTCGGGCACGTAATTTATGTTAATTTAGAAGATTCCTTTACATAATATACATAATCATACACCATGTTTGTTTTATATGCAAACATTAAAAAGGATTTAAAATTTTGAATGATTTCCTTTAGGATTTTTTTGGGTGCAGCCCTACACCACTGTCGCATTTTTGCTTCATGTTTTTAAACCTTAATATATTTCATTTAAACAACCTTCTTTATAAATATGAAAATACAAACCTTGTATTCATTATTGTTTGAATAAATAATAAAATGTCTTGAATTCGAGACACTACTTTTGGTGTTCCAATTTGTGATTATTTAATTTTTTTTTTCTAAATGATTACACATGATCTTGAAGTTACAAATAGATATTTACGCCAAAGGCGGTCACATATTGATTGAGGCTTCCCCTAACAACGGATAAGGAGGTGAATGTGTATATTTACATCTATGCATTGACAACATAATATTAATGTAATTTGTTCTGAAGGTTTCAAAAATTGGGTTGAAAGGTACATGTGATAGTTGTAATTTCCAATCAGAAAGGTGATATCATATGTGCATGGCTTTACATATTCGTTTGAAACAACACATATGTATGTACACGTGTAGTGAACATACCTAGGTGTGGAGTATTTTGAGCCATGTAATATTTCGTAAATTACGCATATGGTCTAATCTAAAATATTATTACATCGAAGGTGTTTACTTAGGTATAAATTCAGAGGGTGTCTAACATCTGTAACAATGTGGGAAAATATCTGTCATCCCTTTGAGTAGACCATATCGACGACTTCATTTAAATCCCCTCCGTCCACATTTACTTACGACACCTTTCTACAGGTCATGTGTTCGAGTGACATCGATGTACAGTTTGATTTTTGTGCAAATCCTCAAACCAATACTATGGAATATGATGATGTTTTCAATCATGTACAACAACTTCACCACAATTTGCGTGTCTGGGAAAATGGTGTACTTCTTCGTGATGGAAAAGTCATGAGTAAATGGAAGTTGACGCAACAACTGATCCCCGCATTGGGCTCCTTCTCCCTGCTTGGCACCACCTAGACGTAATTCAGAAATGACGGCACCTGCTCGCAGTGAAAGGAAAAGAGTTTCCCCATCTCGGGATCGATTTAAGAATGAGCCATCATCCCCATGAACAATTTCCTATCGAAATCGTAACGCCCCTTTTCTATTTTTTCTTTCAAAATATTCCATTACATTCAACTGCGTATGGAAATTTTTATGGTGTCATACATCTTACAGATGATTTAATGAAATTCACTAAGTAACCCCTTCATATGGCTTAAAATTAACGCATTGCACCGCCATTCAAAAGGTCAATTTTTTTTCTACTTTGTTGACTCATGATACTCAATACTTCTTTCATCATGTCCCACACCTTTTCCATGAATCAATAGGAATTTTTATAAGGGGGAACCTTAATTGAATTCTTAAAAGCTACAAATAAACCGTTATCATAAATGACAATGAAATTGACAACATAATGAACCCTCAATGCAGAATTGCAGTTTTTAACATATGTTGACTTCAAGATTAAACCAAAATATGCAAGTTTTCTTTTCAAGCTTTCATTGACATCACCTTGATTTCTAAGATGCCTCCAGACTATTCAAATTTTTAAATCTCTTAGCTCTCTCATTGTCAGATCCATTACTCAAAACACCAAACATATTGACTCAAGATAGGATAAATATGATCAGTTACAACACAAATATTTTCTCTACGTCAACTAGAAAGTCATACTTTCCGTAAATTTGTGGGTTGAAACATGTCTTGTAAAATGTGCTACTGGATCTATCATCGACATTGTTAACAACAATACCTTTGATTTGTCTGATGTGCCTTTATTTTTCATCGTCAGATTTGATCGATACACACGGGGCCCTAATGGAATGGAAAAAACCTTCCCATGTCCCAATTCCACCTATTTCCAGAGGTAGCCGAAGGCAATTACCACTTAACATGGCTTGGGAATTTTCAATCTACAAATCTCAAAGACTTACTTTGTAGAGAGCCACTATTGACATTGGGAACATGGAAAGACAAGAACTTACCTTCACAACTATATCAAGAGTTCCCTCCTTATACGCCCTTTGGATTTCACCCTTTATCATTCAAACATTATGAAAAAATTTCCTCAGCGCCTCTTCTACATTCACACATATAATAGGAATCCCATCTTTGTTCTATGTCCTTAACACTTCCCTCTTAATCCCCAACAACCCTTCCCTTTCAAGCTACTCCACCTCTTCTGGAATCTAAATCTTTTATACTACTCCAGTTTCCACTACTCCGTTATGTTTTTCATTCTCCAATTAGAAATATCATAATGCTTTGTTGTGTGTTTCAATTTCCTTTTCCACTCACTAATATTTCACTTTCGGCGTTAACATCGCACACCTCACGTGCGATTGCTAGTCTTATCGAACAACAAAGTAAATGGTCTTATAATTGTACATTTTAAAGACTAAATGGTAATGTGATAAAAGTTATGTAAATTCATTCTGTTTCTCTATTTATTAGGGTGGTTTAAATATATAATTTTATCTACAATTAATTATTATTATAGTTTTAATGAATTTTATTAATTACTATTAGTCTTTCCAAGGTAGGGTAATTATGGAATCCATTTACCTATTACTCAATTGTTATTTTCAACCAATCACAATCAATTATTTTTATTTCAAATGGTCCATGTAATAGTTCTAAACAATTTAACAAACATTTTGGCACGGACTAGTCGCATTTGGTTTGAAGTATTTTTGTTGGTATGTGTTTTTATTGTTGTTTGATTTTTTATATTTTTTATTTGTGTTATGTAATTTTTGATATCTTTAATGTTATATTAATTATTGTGATATATCAATTATTATAAACTATTTTTAGTATAAAAATTTAAATGAACTAAAACAATGAGTACATTTGATCTTTAGAATATATTTAAATATACAAAAATTCAAACTTATAATTGAGATAAATTTTATTAAAATTGGGAAGAAATATCAAAAGAGCATGAGTTAAAAATTATAACTTTCTTCACCAAATAAATGAATGTATTTATGACTCATAATCTAAAAACATGCTCAAAAGAACATCATAAAACAAACCCTACAAGTTTGTTTCCTAGAAAACTACACATCCGTGATAGTTTGGCCTCCAAACCCATCGGGAAATCCAAATGCTTCACTAGGAAAAGCATGCAATCCACCACACTTTTTATCATTTTTTCACCGATCTCGCACACGTCTACTATCTTTAGAGTGATATTACTTCATAATAACAATTTCAAGAGGGACACATGCGCAGACACCCTAAAATATCACATTCGCATTCTAACCTCCAAAATCATCCTATAATTAGTTTACAAAACATTGCATGAGAAATTATGACCATTTTCAACCAATCTTTATTGCCTTCGATATATTCCACTATTTTCACGACCTTCAATGGAATTTTCTAACATCGTCTCACAACTCCCCTAATCATTCATATTACTCACACATGGTATCGAATTATTGAATATTCACACTATGGACCTCGTTACACTTAAATATCTTATTCTTAGGATTAATTTATTTATTCTATCATTATTATTATTCACCCATATCCTATTAGTTAATTTTATTAGCTAATTTAAATATCAACTTGATTAAATAAATCTTGCATTTATCCATTTCCATCTCACACTCTTATTTAATTAATTAATTTTACTTCACTAGTCAACATCTCAAGTTAAGTATAGTAAAATAAATTAATTAAATCTATTAAATCATTAAATACATGTGCAAGAGGACAAAATTAGATTAAATCAAATATGAACTTGACTTAACTAAACATATCACACAAAGCATGGTATTCACAAACTCAAAATTGAGGAAGTCTACAAAGCTAGGGTGCCCCGCTTCATGTTTGTCTTCATTGCTCAAAATCCGAAGAAAAGCTTCCCAAACAAAATTTACCATACTCGAGCCAAAGACTTTTCCACGTAGATCAAGGATATCTTCCAAGGAAATGTTCAGCTCACTTCCTTACCGGACATCCTCCAAGCATTTTTTCACTATTATTATGGTGTTTTTGCCTCCCAACCTACTACCACCGCTAGGGAGGAGGATCTTCTTAAATTCTTACAAGTTGTTCCCTACAAAGTCAATCATTTTCTGCAAGTCGCATGTGATAGACCTCTGTCTCTTGATGAGTTTAAGGAGGCTACCTCTCAAATGGATCCTGACAAAGCCCTAAGCATTAATGGATTCCTCTCTGAATTTAATCAAACCATGTGGGATACTCTAGGACCTAATCTATATAATGTCTATCTCGAAGCTCTCACTTCTAACTCTTTGGGTGAACTAATCAACCAAGGTAACATCAAGTTTATCCCCAAGTTTGGAGACCCTGAGAAAATATCTAAATGACGACCTATCATCATGCTCAATGTGTCCTACAAAATCATTTCTAAGGCTTTGTCTAACAAGATTGCCAATATTCTTCCTCTTGTTGTTTACAACGAACAAAAAGGGTTAATTAAGCACGGGTACATTCTTGATAATACCATTATCAGTATGGGAAGGTATGGAATGGATTCATTTATCAAACTAAAAGGCCTTATTTATCAAAATTGATAATGTCAAATATAATGAATGAATTGAGTGGTATTTCATTCCAAGGCTATGCTATAAGCTCTTGGGTTTGGGCCGAGGTTTGTTCACACCGTGAAGATGCTTTTTAACAATGTTGGATCCTGCATCAAAGTCAATGTAACTCAATTCTCCATATTTGGTTTATTCAAATCCATCCATCAAGGGTGCCCTTTAGCCCCTTCACTTTATGTTCTGGAAGCTGAAGGATTTAGCTACCTTATAGCCCAAAGTGTTGCCCAAGGTTTTATCAATGGGATTGTGTTTCCAATCATTGATCAACAACTCATTAATGACCACTTTACAGATGATTATTTTCTCACTCTCCTTGAAGAAGAAAAATATGTTCAAACTACTTTGGACTGTCTTGACACTTTCTTCTTGGCTTCTGGTTCTTCCATTCAATGGGACAAAACCCAAATCCTATCGATAATCATAATCCCTTATCCCTCCATGGTTAGAATATCTACAATGGGTTTGGATCCAAATGGGAATTCAATTCAAATTATTTGGCATTACATTTGACTTCTAGGATACTTCTACATAGTTTTGGAGCTATGTTATTCAATAAGTGGAGCAAAAAAATCTCTTATTGGATTACCAAACTGCTCTCTCTGGATAGGAAAATTTCAAATTTGCTCCAAGGTGTTAGCTGTCACTCATGTGTATTATTCCTCTTGTTGGTCTCCTTCTAATGCTTCCTATGCCACTTTTGATAAAATTATAAGATACTTTCTCTGGGCTAACTCTTAAGGTCACAATGGGTTTCACAAAGTTTCTTGGGACATCAGTTGCATACCCAAAGAATCTAGTGGCCTTGGAAAACTTGACATCAAGCTTCAAGAATGATCTCTTTGTGTCAAATGGCTGATATTTAGAGTGAAAGGGAATGAATCCAGAAATATTCTACTCCAGTATTACATCTCTCAAGGTTCTCCTCTAGGAAGAAAATCCTAGAAAGGCCTCAACTTCCAGTCCCTTCTTCTCTTCTATGTTTCTATACAAATCAGAGGTAATTTTATAGCTCAAAGTATTTGGAAATATTGGGAGTTTCTTAAATCACACCTAATTTGGAAAGGGGATGGATTCAAAACTAGTTTATTTATTAAATCCTACTCTCTCTAGTGGTCATCTATTTTTACCTTCCATGATGCCCCTCTTTCTCTAGATCCTGGGCTAAATCCATTTGACTCTTTAGAAAAGGAATTAAAGTGGTGGGTGATTTATTTTACAAAAACTTTAGGTCTTGGCTTTCTTTGGGGGCCTTGCTATCAAATTTAACCTTCAACACCAAGATGCTTTGAAACAATCATGAAAATCATTGCTTGCATACCTGAGGAATTTATTCACAAAATTGGCATCACTTTAGGTGTTACATGGTGGCATGACTGGAACTGGCCTTCTTTTACTTGGCTCTGCCATTACAAACCCTGCCTTGATTACTCTTTTCTTTCTCCACAATTGATGAATGTTGACTCGCTTAATCACCATTGAAACATCGGCTCCCATACATCTATTTGGAAATGACTGCTCAAAAGGGTTTAGTTGTTTCTTGTTGAGCCCAAAAAATCTCACTTTTATGGTGTTTTCTACACTAGGGGCTCCCCTCGGGGATCAACTTAAGTAGTTGGGGTTGAATCCCACCTTCTTGGTCTACCACTAACTTGAGACTATTAAGCATATTTTTTGGTTTGTTCTCGAGTGTGCATTGTCATCCTAGAATCAAATTCACTCCCTTTTCAACCTTTCTCTCTTGATTTATTTACATGGAAGATGATTTTTTTTTGGTACTCGTCCTCGCTTCCTACAATTTACAACAATTTTTGGCACAAATCAAAGATGATATTTTATTTCATCATTAGAAAGATAAAAACAATGTCATATGGGTAAGTGCACCAATCTAGGGGGCCAAAAGGGGGTCTTAAGTGGACGCATTTTTCTGAAAAATAAAAAACTTCAAATTGTACGAGTTCTTTGAAATATTTACACTTAAAATTGGAAGATGTTGTATAAACATGAATCGTATAATTTTGAGTCTTGTTTCTAAGCTACTAAATTTTATTGAAAATAGATAAGTTGAAGTGGGTCAAATAACTAAAATACCAACAGGTGCTCTTGTTTTTGTTAAAAATATAATAGAGTGACTTCCGTGCCCCCCACCATTTTTTGAGCACCATTTAGTATTTTTGAAAACCCTTTGGTAGAAAGATAGCTATGAGCATCTATTTTATGCTAGAATTTTTTTTAGAATTTTTAGCGATTATTTTTTTAATGTTTTTTCTATTTCATAAATTTTAAATTTTGAAAAATAACTAAGCTCTGATCGTGCCCCCCTAACCACCTTAAAAAATATCGAAAATTAGTTTTTTTAATATGTATAGAATTAGTCCTAGTTTGTGCCTAAATTTTTTTTATTCAATTTTGATGAGTCTAAGAAAAAACATAATGAAAGATAAACGTGTATAAAATACAAAAAATAGCTATAAAAAGGCATAGTTAGAAAATAATTAATATGGAAATCTTGTATTAGTCATAAAAATTGAAATATTATATTTATAGAAAGAAGAATGTTTGATCGACGTCGTAGGCATATTTTAATTAAATGTCTCGATAGTTTTAGTTTGATTTATCATGGCGTAATAAATTTTTATTTATTTTCTACAAAACCACATTGTTTACTATGTTTTTTCATGTCCATGCCCTGTGCTCAGGATCCAAACCGGATCCAAGCCTAGAGGCATGCCTTGGAAATAAGGAAAAGACATAACGTGTAATCGTTATGCTTTACATATATGTTGTGGCCTCAGAATGTCCTTTTCATCTCTTTCATGGGAATTCTACCTGCTTTTGGTCGGTCTACAGATTCGTGTACATTCTTACACAATTTTTGAGTAGTTCATCTTGTCCCCTACCCCACTAGTTGAATTTTTGTAATCATGGGTGATAAAATTCGAGATAAGGACAAGAGGAAAGTCAAGAACAAGAAATCAAGAAATTGGAAGAGATGAGAATAAAGAAAGTGAAGAGAATGCAAAAATTGTGCATGGAAAGGTACATATGTTATATCAAATGTAGCTAATGTTTTAGAAAATGAGGATGAAATACATAATGAAAATGTAGAGAATAATGATTTTGCAATGAATATTGATATTTAATTGAATGATAATGTTGGTATGGATGAAGAAATTGAAATGTATCTAAATGTTGAACCTTTACTTGAGAATTCAAATGTTAAACCTTTACCTGAGAATCCAAATGTTAATCCTAAAATTAATATGGAAACATTGAATGGAGAAAGTAACATTGTTAACAATCTTCACCTCTAAGAACACCTCCTTCCATTTTGCGAATAAAACCAATTCACTTAATTGAAATTTATGAAAACATTATTAAACCAATGCCTAACAAAATGTCTGAAAGAAATGCGAGAAGAAAATCTAGTGGAATTTGGGATAGTTAATTTCAAATTTAAATGACACATAAATATGTCAATTATTTAGCACATTGACGAAATTAATTAATGTGATACCTACAATGAAGACCCTAGGGTTAAAAAATATAATATTGTTAATCTAAATGCGTCACAATATTGAAAATATACATAAAGAATACCAAATTGTAGGTGTCAACAAACACACAAAAGATAGAAATGCTACATGGTGTGCACTTACAAATTGTATAGTAAGTAATAAAATAGTTAATAAACTCTTGATTAGAAAAACAAGTAGAGATTTGAAGCTAAACTAAAAAAACTAGCGAAAGCAATAGGAGACGCAAAATTCTTGAGTCACCAATAACACCAACTATTGGGAATTATATAGTAGAATCCCACGAAATACAAGAATACATATGATATTCTAAAATAATTACTTATAAATTATTGGAATGAGAACACAAGGGTGTCACCAAATAGAAGAGATGTCGTAAAAAGAAGAATAGGTTCTCATATTTGTGAATCATGTGCAAAACATTTATTGGATATAACTCAAACATATTTTTTTCTAAGTTTAAGAATGAAAATCCAAAAATTAACATTAGACAAATATTTTTTGAAATGAACAAACCATTTTATGTGAAAATCAATCACTTACGTACTCACTTGTTACCGCAGTATCATGTTGAATTTTCACCGCATTGTGATGTTTTTTTCAAATACGTTGTGTTTTATATACTCGACATCATGTTGCAAGAGTGTGGATTAAATGTCCCACCAAAATCTGCAAGGGAATTTATTCCTACGATATTTTGTGAAAAATCAACTGGACAATATTTAATAACAAAGCATGTTTAGATGGAGCATGTAATGTATGTGGTGGGTCATCAAAATTAAAAAGTTGTATCCATGAGGAGAGTACAAATTCAATAGGAAAATAATTAGATGGTTTCACTAAATATAAATCAGTGGCATATCAATTAAAATATGGAAAAGAATCTAAGAGGTGTGAGCTTATTACAAAACAATTACATGTATAAAAATATATGGTCAAATTCATAGAGGAAATTATTTATGAGTACGCAAGGCACACACATAGAGCTTGATTGTTGGATGAAAAATTCAAGTTAAACAAAGACACATTCCCACTTTTACTATTGTTTCAATAGCTGACTTCGTGAGAGAATTACACATTGCAACCACAAATGGAGGTTCAGTCTCAATACTATAACTTAGTGCAAGTTACTATTTTTCATGTTATAACATTCATGCACTCTCCATAAAAAACTGAGAAAGATAAAAAAATATTAAGAGAGTGTCATTTCTACATCGGTGATGCTCGGACACATTCTATATAATATTTGTAAGGGTGTTTCCAGTTGTTTTATGTAAACTTGAATGAGAGGAACATTATTTTCAATCAACATTATATTTGGTCAGACAATTTTCTATCACAATTCAAGAATGCATCAATGTTTTATTGGCTAAGCAAGATGCAAAATGAAACAGTGTACAACATATTTGGAGATTTACTTGAGGCATGACATGGAAAAGGAGAGCATGATGGTGCGTAAGCATGTGTGAAAAGAGCACTTACAAGAGAAGAATTAAAGTGTAAGGATGGTGCTAAATTTATAGATGCAAAAAGCATTTTTGATTGGTGTGTCAAGAACATGGGCCATGACTCTCAAAAGAGATCAACAATTTATAGATATTTCTGGTTGATAGAGGAACAACATTTGGCAAGCTATGAAGATTTTATGACAATTGCAAGATTAAGTGATATGCACTCATTCCTTAGTTCAAATGAGAATGCTTGACTATTGATACTAGGTGCATGGCATGTTTTTAAATATCATGCATTGATTTTGTGTAGAATGAAGGTGAGTCACAACAATGGATGGATGAATGGACTTACAGACCTCTAGTTCCACTCGACACATATTCTATTCCATGAGCATTACAACTTAGGTGTCTTCGATCATATGACAACATCACCTAAATTTGACCAAGTCTCTAATTTAGTGCAATAAGGTACTTATATGTATGTCATGTTTTAGATTTATAAATTATTAAATAATAAACTCTTAATGTATTTTAAATTTGACTTTAGTTTTAATTTGTGATGTAGGGCACGTTTTTTAGTTATTGTGACATAATTTAACAAAGAGGAAATAAACCACTTCTTGTCTCATTGTGTAAAGGGGAAAAAATTGAATTCCATGGTCATTAATGGTGAAGGTCTTGAGTATCCCACTAGGTCAAGTGGTAGTCATTGGAACTTGGATTCGACGATTTACTATAAAAAAAATCAAATACTTGGTTTTTAAAGACTATGAAGTACATCGAAAGATACTTCACTATTTACATTTGGTTCTTATAACAAATATTCAATTGATTGAATATCGAGGTAGGCCATTCAACAAGAATATGTGGAAGGTTTGTGAATCGGATCATGAATTAATTATTGCTACTATCAAGAGTAGAGTTGATCCTTGTGGTTCATTGGATTGAATTTACAAAGGTATGTTCTTCATAAATTTTATTTGAATATTTAATTTAATGATTTTGTTTAAATTATGTAGGATTTAAAATTCTATTTAATTGTGTTGATCGAGAGCACTTGATAGAACTTAACCAAGAATTCCACATGGGAAAACAAAGGCTAGGTTTAGGGGTGCGAAGGGACAAGAATAACCCGCGTGTGTAAGAAAAGTTAGCATTCAAGACTTATCCATTTTGGGGCACGAAGATCTATTTTTAGAAGATAGCGTGCAGAACACACTAACGATGCGAGATGTGCGCCACACATTGTCTATTTCTGGAGGATCGGATTCATAGCGCTTTTGCATGGAGATAGTCTAAGAATAAGATTTTTACCTTAGTTAAACTATCAGTAGTCTATAGATAACATACTTGCATGTGTGGCTATGCATGAAAATGGCCTGTGGCTATTAATTGCATGTGACCTATTTTTGGGATAGACAAGTGGTGAAGGGAAAGTCCCCACCCTATATATATATATATATATATATATATATATATATATGTAGTGAATTACCTGGTAGGGAGACGATGGATATAGAGAGATAGATAACATAGTGTGTGTGTGTGTGAGGGATAAGTATACAGAGACATGTGCATGTTTCTAGATTACCATATCAAATCCATGTGCACATCGGCATAGATTGCTAGTATTGTAAGAAGATTCTATGTTATTGTGATAATTAAGAGATGGAAGATATTGACTGAACCTAAGTGTCATTCCTATGTGTAATTAGGTAGTGCATGTTCTTATTTCTATCATGATTATTGTTTAAACCTATTCTTTCCTAAATCTATATCTGTCATGCATTATATAATGATGTATTGGTTATGGATCTATATGCTTTAAGTATTCATCATGTTAACATTCTGCTACAACAACCCTAAAGAGGGACCTGGTACCTTTGTGCACTTCGGGTGAGTGCTCAGTCTAGGTTGAGTGATGTGCCAGCGTGTCTAGGGTGTTATCTGGTGAATTCTAGGCTGCATCATTGGTTCCGTTGCTGGGACATATTTTTCAGTTGTTTTCAAGATGGTTCGCGATGAAGATGTATCGGTTAATTCCAGCAAGTATTGAAGAATGGATACACGATCTGGAGGAAGAATATGCATATCAGTTCAACATCGGATCTAATTTTAATGCACGCGTATGGGTGGAATAGAAATTTTAATGAAATTTTATATGAGAGATTTTTCACCATCTTTCGAGTAGAATTATATGAGTGGTTGATTGCTTATGCATCTAAGAGGAATTGGAGGTATCGCACACTTGTTTGGACATAGGAAGAATTTCAGGCCCTTTATGATGTTGATCTAATCTAGAATCGTGTTGTGGATACGTAGTTTCATGGTGTTCTAAACAATTATATTTTTAAATATTCAATTTTGATGTACTCTTTCGCAGAGGTAGCTGAATTCAAGTTGTTACGGTATCTTGGAGGAACATATCTATAAAGTAAACCGATGGCTAACTACACCTCACCACGCACGAAGGGCGGGAACAGGTTTTGTGAAAGATGGTAGACCTAGCTCTAGAAAGGAAGAGAGAAGAGAGGTGGCTTAAGTATAATGAGGCGTGCGAGAGGGAGATAGAGAAGCAATGTACCATTACAGAAAGTATGGTGTTGAGGAGAGAGATGGCTCGTGAAAGATTTGAACCTCATGTAAAATATGTGGAGCCAGAGAATCAGGAACCCCCATCTTGGAAAGCATGATAGGGACCCCCTTGACCTCACACAGAAGTGTGCCAACAAAGACTACCTGGGCTTGTAGGCGTGCATCTTATTCCACCTGGTGACCTAACCCTTGCGCTTGGTTTTCCAGTATCTAGTACAACAAGTAATCAACAAGTGAATTTGGGAAATAGGAGAATCGGAGTAAGTCAAAGAGCAAGTACATCAATAATGTGGACATACGACTTCAATGTTATTTGGAGGAACATTTTCAGGTGCATCATATGCACATAATGTAAGAGCGCCGAATGTTGGATTCACCTCTCGAGGTGGAACTACCACATAGACTGTAGGGGTTCAAGATAGTACTACCACAAAGCACATGAAAGTACATCTACAGTGTCCTATTCCAACTACAAGTGGAGGATTAGGAGGTATAGGGGTTCTAGTTCATGGATCTAGTAGTTCTAGAGGTAAGGGAATCACATGAGGTTCTAGATCAGGTTGGCAAGGTCCGTACCAACCCTAGAATATTTATATAGAGATGTATCTTCATCTTCTAGAGTATAGAGGCATAAAGGATGCTATTGAGAATGTGCACATGTGTGAAATATTGTGGCACGGGAAAGGGATCATGGCTTCTGAGTGCAAGGAAAGTCAATTTTCTACTACATTATAGGGACGTGCACACAACTGGTATAGGAAGTTTGACCCTGATCAAACTTGTGTGGATTATGCAGTGCTAAAGGATGCTTTCTTGAAAGACTTCTATATCCCAAAATTTGAGCAGAAGAGTATAAGCGCACTCAAGGATATCAAGCAAGGCACTACTAAGAGTGTATGTGAGTATGATGCCTATTTTAAAACACTCCTATCTAAGATTTCTTATGATATCCACGCAAGCTAGCATGCACAATGGTTCGTTGGAAAATTGATTAAACCATTCAAAAGAGCACTGTCACATAAGAGATATACTAATCCACATGAAGCACTAGAATAAATTTTACGTGTTGAGGCGCTTAGGAGCATTGACATTGGCGTTAGTCCATTCTTAGAGGCACAAATTGCAACTATGGAAAAATAGTTAGAGAAGCTATCAACAAATTCAGCCCATGAAATGCGCTTAGGGATTTGGTGTACAGATTGTGAAGTGGAAGGTCACACCAATGATAGTTTACCTCGCAGATCTATACGCTCATTACTTGTTGGATTGTGAGATCTGTCATTTGAATCAAGATGTTAGTCATTGTCCTTTGTTACAACACGCGATAAGGAAGAATGTATCTTGTTACTGTAAAAATTTTTGGTCCACGACCCATAATACTAAGATTTTCAGTTTGATTGGTCAGATCCAGGATGCTATAGAAATTAGGGTATGATAGACAAGCGTAACAGATAATTCTAAGGGTAAGAATGAGCACCAGGATTGGGATCATAATTAAATGCGCTATAACAGAATGAGGGGTGTTTTTAAGGAGGTCATGGAAGAGGATGTGAATATCACGGTGGATATGGAGAATGAGGACGCGGTGGAGGAAGAGGTGATTTCCTTTGTGGAACATGTTATACGTGTGGATCTCTTGACCACTATAGGTGCAAATGTCCCTAGAATATTGCATGTTCTTTCTGCAGAAAGAACCATAGCTATGAAGAGTTCCTATAATTATATGAGCATCGAAGTAAAAAACATAAGTAAGAAAACAAAGGCGTCGGGATGGTTAGAATCTAGTGCGCGGTAGAAGATCGGGATGTCCAAGATAACACTAGAACCTGAGGCATTAACAGTGAAGATTACTACATGAGCTGAAGTGGCGTGCACAAGAGAGGCATTACACCAGAAGCCTACGATCACCAAGGAGGAGGTTTTACATGCAAGGTACCCAGATCCTACTCATTAGAAGGAAGTCTATCAAGAGACCATGGAGGTCCTCAGGAATCTTCAAGGTGAGATACAATGTTTAAAGGAGCAGTCAAGGAAGATGGAGTAGAAGAAAGAAGCAGAAAAAGTCCCCTCTGATATTGATGACATCAGAGAGGTTTGTAAAATGTTGTACCAAGAGAATATTATTCCGTTGCTAGGAAATTGGTTGAAGGGGAATACCCTACAAGCACAAGCACTGAGAATGAATGGAAAATCCTACATGTAAATCTTCCCCCTGATAGCATTGAATATGACAAGGAAATTACTCTGAATGTTGTTGTGGATGGATGGCTGCTAAGAAACATATTGATTGATATAGGTGCGGAAGTGAATGTGCTTACATTAGATGCATGGGTACAAATGGGGAGGCCTCCATTGCAGCCATCATCTAATGTTTTGTTTATGGAAAACTAGACTAAAGACACTCCCATAAGAGTTTTGAAGGATGCATCTATAACCATACAAGGGGCCAAGTTCACTGGGGATTTTGAGGTATTAGCACTTGTGGAAGCAGATAGTTTTCTAGCCTCATTTGGACTCCCTTGGTGTTATGCGAATAATGCTGACTTGAGATTCAATAAGCGGTATATTAGTTTTGAGAACAAGGAGGAAAGGGTTGTAATACCTTTGACAGATGGGAAGTCTACACCATATGTTGAGCCTCTAAGTGAGGAGGACTTAAACAAAATCTATGTACGTGTTATTCAAGACCCAGAGGTTAATGATCCATCAAAGGAAGGCATCCTACATTGGGAAGATTCTCATTCTATTAGTGAGACTATGAGTATTTTTTATGAAAATTGGGCTCATGGTACATATGAACTAGTAGGGCACGAGGTAAAAGTGGGGTTACGCGCAAGAATGGACTTTGTTTTGTTCAATGGATAGGTAGCGCAGTACCTTGGTATACTGAGGTAGAAGATCTTCCTATATTTTTGAAAGCCATGGAAGCACAGTGGACAGATCAAATTAAGAGAAGAGATATGTTAGTGTATACCTTGTGCGGGAAAACAACGCATTGGTGGCTAGTCCAGAGAGATAATCTTATATCTAATGTGAGGAGATTGGAATCTCCCTATGTATTAGGTCTTTAAGGAGCAATGCACCTACGTAGATCTATACTTATAATGGTGATCAACCTATTCAACATCACATTCGTAGTGTGAGAGACTCTAGATAGCGGGATAGGAAGCATTACCACCTTCACTCTAGGTGCATAGATTGTATTCTACTCTACAAGGATGCGCACACACTTAGTATGTATATACAAAACTACATCAAGAGACTGGAATTGATAGAATTTGATTATAGGAATGATCCAAACCTTTGACTACTTCTCGACTAAACCTCCAATAGAAGAAGCATTAAAATTTGTCAAGTGCTTAACTATGGGACATAGTGCAAAGGCAGAAGAGCATATTCAAGAATTATTTGGTGAGACAGAGTCCAGAGCGCATTTTGAAAAGGAAGAAGAAATGGAATCCATACTACTTGAATGTGTTTTCCTTGAGAAAGAGAAAGGAAAGATGGTTTACATAATGGATGATGAGGAAGTTGAGAACCTAGATATTGAACATTCACAAGGGGTGCGTGAGGTCTTGGATAGTGCAGACAAGGATACACGCCTATCATGAACCCATGAAGACAAAGAAGGTGAATATAGGTTCAGAGGCTGAGCCAAAGGAGGTCATAATTGGAGACTATTGGTCAGAATCAGAAGTGGAAAAGATCATTGAGTTACTCAGGGATTATCAGGACTTATTCCCTCGAGGGTATCATGAACTTAAAGGCGTGCATGAATCACTTGGGGAAATGAAGATAAAGCTTAAGGACGGTGCACGCCCAATTAGAAAGAGACCTTATAGAATGAATCCCAATTTACATGAAAAGGTGAAGGAAGAGATTGATAAGATGCTGAAATATGGGATTATTCGACCCTTGGATGAGTCAGAATGGGTTAGTCCTATGGTGATAAGTATCAAGAAGGATGGTAGGATTCGAATCTATGTAGATTACAAGGATTTGAATGCTACATGTGTCACAGACCCTTTTCCTACACCATTCATTGAGGAAATACTGGAAGGAGTGGCAGGGCACAAAATATATTCATTCACAGATGGGTTTTCTAGGTATCATCAAGTTAGGATTGCTCAGGAGGATAAAAAAGACAAATTTCACTACCGAATGGGTCAGTTTTTCCTATTCTGTGATGCCTTTTGACTGAAAAATTTCCTGTTGTATTCTCGAAATAGTTGTTTAGGCATTCAAATATTTTATTCACAACTTCTTATAGGTTTATCTAGATGATTAGATAGTATATCAGCTTGTGAAATATCATTGTGACAATTTGCACTTAATGTTTGAACGATGTAGACAATTGAGTATCTCTTTGAACATCAATAAGTGCATATTTTCTACACCTTTTGGAATACCTTTAGGACATATAATCTAGAAGGAATATTTGATGGTTGATCCAGCTAAGGTTGCAGTCATTCTAGTCCTAGAAGCACTTATCAGTCAAAGTGAGGTGTGCAGATTTTTGGGTCACATAGGATATTATCAGAAGTTCATCAAAGGGTATGCCAAATTTGTTGCACCCTTGGAAGAGTTACTAAAAGGAAAAGGTACATTTTATTGGGGAGAACCGTAGATAGCGCGTGTTTGAGATATTAAAGGTGAAACTTACTACCGCACCCATTTTGTGCATTCCCTCATGGGATAAATCATTTCATGTGCATGTGGATGCCTCTGGCATGGCCATTGGTGCTGTGTTAGATACAACTATAGAGCGCGAAGCTTTGTCAATGATCTATACGTTGCACAAGTTTTGACAATTTTTGTTAGCAACACCATTTTTGTTTTATTTAGATCACATGGCATTGAAGTATTTGGTGAACAAACCCATTACAAGGGCACATATGCAGATGGGTACTTCTATTTCAAGAGTTTGACTTCACATTTGTGGTGAATCTAGGGAAAAGTAACTCTAAACAAGACCACTTGTCTAGAATTCACTCAGGAGAAGAAGCACAGAAAATTGAAGAAACCATGCCAGATGTACAGCTTATATAGGTTACAACACGTGCCATCAGAATTGAAGACATTGTTGTCTTTCTACGGACTGGTGTGGCACCAAAAGGAATGAAGGCAATAGAAAAGAAACAACTTTCTATACGTGTGGCACCATTTATGTTAATCAATAGTGACCTCCATAAGTTAGGTAGAGATGAAGTATTACGCCATTGTGTATTAGAGCATGAGCGTAAGGATATAATGGAGGAGGCACATGGTGGTATTACAGGCGAGACACTATGCAGGTGATCAAACTGCCTGAAAGATCCTACTTGCTAGATTATGGTGGGAGACATTGTATAAAGATTTTAAATCGTATTGCAAAGCGTGTGACCATTGTCAGCATCTAGGTAAACTATGGCAATGCCTTTGAGACCTATTACTAGTGCCGAACCATTTGAGAAATGGGCCATCGATTTTGTAGGACCTATTTCACCAGCCGCATCTAGGATTGGGTCTCGCTATTTCATTACTTGTAAAAATTATCTCATAAGGTGGGCAGAAGTAACACCTACGAAGGACTATACAATGGCTACAATAGCTAGGTTTATATGGGAGAATGTTCTTACAAGATATGGATGTCCTTTAAGCTTGAAAAGTGATAGGGGTACACACTTTTTGAATGAAACAATTAGGATTCTATTAGATGAGTTTATGGTTGCACACCATAAGACTACACCCTATCATCCTCAGGAAAATGGAATTGTTGAGGCTTTCAACAAGATTTTGAGCCAGACATTGACAAAAATTTTGATGTTGGAAGAAAGGATTGGAATTATAAAGTTTCAGCTATTCTTTGGGCATATAGAATGACTTATAAGAGATTGAACAAAGCCACACCATTTCAGTTGGTGTTTGGTGCAAAATCCATTCTCCCTCTAGAATTTATGTTACCTTCTTTGCACATTATGCATGTTAGAGGTATATCTGATGAGAAAGATTTAGAAGAGCGTATTGAGAAGATGATTCAACTGGATGAGCAATGAGCCATAACACGATGGAGTCAGAAGCAGGAAAAGGCCAGAAGAAAGCATGGCATGATAGAAACATAAGGGATAAGAAGTTTGAGATTGGAAAAATGGTACTTCTCTATGACTCTAAGTTCTTACACCATCCACGAAAATTTAAGGTAATTTTGTCGGGTTGTATGTTATTACTTACATCCTTGAAACAGCACTTACCAGTTAGAAGCACTAGATGGAACACAACTACCCGGTTACTTTAACGAGTACACCGAATCCCTACTATAAATAAGTCTTCTTTGCATTTTTAATAAGGAAGTATTGCCAATTAGATTAGGTTTCCATTCTATATTTCCTTAATTTATTTCCTTCATTTTCGCTATGCTTTGTCACTTTAGTTTTTTTCTTGTGTAATAAGCGCGCTTACGTGCATGAAGCTAACTATAATATGGAGCATGTTGATGCACATCGGACTGCACATACTTTTAGTGTGGGGTGTGGTTACTGATATCAGGGTACATGACTGCTAGAACTGAAAGGTGGAAAGGAATAAGCTGCTACGGGTGTTTGTCAAAGTAAAAATTTTGCTTCTCAAAAGTGAACAAGGATGGAGATGAATGAAGGAATAGTATAACGTGAGGTAAGTGTTATCCAAAATGTGCCCCTGCTCATTTTTGTGGCTAACTCCTTGTGTTCTTACCTCTCTTGTGCCTCAGTCTCCATTTTTGATTTTTAGGCACTCAAATATTTCTAAAAATGGCACCATTGGATAGAGCTCTCTCTCAGCTTTCCAGAAAGGTAAAGTTTTCCTCCTAACTCCTCATATTTTTCAAGTTATGGCTCGGCGGAGTTTTTGTGGGAAATTTTCCCTTAGGAGGCCCGCAGCCAATAGGAAGCTGCCACGTGGCACCTAGAGTGGCAGAGTGTGGGAAAATTTGAAAAATTTTCCAAAGACCAAACGGGTAAAAATTCAAACTTTTGCCCGCCGATCCGATTTTGGCCTATTTTTGCCCTAAATTTTCAAATCGCCATATCTTTCGATCCAGAGCTCAGATTTTCATGTTCTTTATATCAATGGAAAGATGGTGAAATTCTATACATGATTCTAAGGTCAATTTTTCATTTTGTTGAGTTTGGAGAGAGAAAATCAAGAAATGCCTCTGGCACGTGGTAATGGCCAGAAATGACATTTCAACAACCAGTTTTAATGCAAAATGGGTCGCATTCTTCTTCAGCATGGCCAAAAATGTCAGGGCATGGGTCTATAAGGATGCCCATGCTATTTTAATGCATCTTCATTCAATGGGGAATGGCTTCCCGTTTTTTACACGTTTTCTCTCTCCTGGGCTCGACCCATGCATTGTAAAAGCCAGATTTGGCTCATTTTTGAAGTTGAACATTTTTTTGATAGCAAGCTTCTTCTTTCACCTTCAACAAGTGATTTTTGTAAGTATCAGACCTTCTTCATGATTGTAACAGGTTTCTGCCTCTTTGATGTTGCAAATGCAAGGATTTTGACAATGAAAAATGACAGTGCAGACTTTGTGATCAATTTTCAGTCCTTTGTTTGTATTGTCTTGCTTCATTTCAGACCTCTAATTGCATCTTATCATCCTTTGTATGATGTTTCATGTTGCATTTTATGAAATTGTGTCAATTTTCATGAAAAAGAAGTGGTCACCACTCCTTTGGTGTATCACCTATTAGTTTAGTTTCAATTTTCGAACTTTCTATCTCTGTCTCCTTGGAATTTAGAGTAGGATTAGGATTCAAACCTCTGCAATTGTGCAAATAACGGTGATCCGATCGAGGAGTTTGAGGAACCAGCTCTAATCTGGAGATTCCTCTCTCATTTTACAAGTCCCACACTTGGAGAGAGGTTTCAATGTTGTTCAATCACATTGGATGCCCGAAACATCAACTTAGAAACCCGATTTGCATCCGGGGTGCTGCTGATTTGCAACAATAGTTTTGCACACTTCAGTGGGACCTTAGAGGTCTCATTTTCATTGCAGCAAAGTTGTGTGCATCTCGCTGCAATTTTCTTGCTTAAAATATCTATAAATTGCACATCCGGCGACTCCAAGGGAAGAATCACTCGTTTTGGCAGGTGCAAGACACTGAAAACTCATGCGAAGAATCAACACAAGGTCAAGAGATGGAGAGGAAGAGGTGTTGTTTGAATATCTGCAGTTATCTCCAAGAATAAGGAAAAGTGGGAGGAGAATCCAAAGGTCTCCATCTCCACTAAACATAACTCTCTCAACTCCTCCACCCTGTAGGCCTTTCATTCAGTCAACAAGGGTTCTAAGACCAATTAGAATGGCACAAAACAACCCCTATGTCAATTTCATTGGCAGAAGCCCACTTGCTCTCAATGCACAAAATCCAATCCCAGTTGCAGCATTGAAGAACATTCCATACGTCCACTTGGAGAAAATCAAACCTCACTGGTGATCATGTTAAGGATATTGCTAACATTTGTGCAATCCATGAGATCAATGAGATGCAAGTTGTTGTCAAACTCGCTAGCATCTTCATTCAAAGGGAAAGCTTTGCAATGGTTCAGAGAGTCTTGCCTCGAGTTCTATTCAAAATTGGAATCAGCTATGTATAGCCCTCCATGAGCAAACTTTCCATGCATTTGGGGAAAAGGGAGACAAATTGTCCCTTTTGGAGCCGAATGAAACTATCAAAAGAGCTCCCAATGAGTAGGCTGATGATTTTAATTTCAGATTTCAAAGGACTTGGGAGAGAATTCCAGCGGTGGCGGTCAAAAACACGCTGAAGTTAGGTGCTTTTCTTTACTATCTCAAAGCTCTAAATTCTAATATTTCTATGTTGATTCAGTCCATGGGAGGCATAACTATCCCTATGGCTTATAACATTGCCATTAGGGCTGAAAATTGTTTGATCCAAGTGGAAAACTAGCCCCTAGACCTCCCATGCCATTGTTTCCAAGTTTAGAGAGCCCAAACACTAATCAAGCACTCTACAAAGGTATGAGAAGTACATTTCTGAAAGGTTTGATTAACAACGAAATAAAATTGTGGATGATTATCACTATTTCACTTCAGAAGAATCCATTGGCGAGACCAACCTCTCTCATTTGACGATGCTTCCAACAAAGAAGCCATCTAATTTGGCTCCTTCTCCCACTCCTAGAAATCGAGTTCAAATGAAGCTTTTACTTCATCTCCAAGTTCCCAAATGAGCTTCAAGAAGTCATGAAGCAATTGCAAAAAATTTAGGTAATGAGCTGGTTACTCTCAAGAGGCAACAAGCCCAAAGTTTTAGACCTTCCTTCCAGCCTCAAGATCAGCCTAACAGGCAGCCATATCAACCTCATAGACCATCCAATCCAGCTGCAAATCTAAATTAAGCAAGGCCTCCCAACAAACATTTCAGCCCTATAATCCAAATGCTATATCTGCCTCTAAGGCATTGGTGCCAACACAAAACAACGTTGCTCAAGAGTATGATTGGTGTTTTCCATGCAATGAACATCATAACCAATCTATGTGCTTCAACGGTGCCTTGAATCAAGCATTAATGGTGACAACTACTGTGTGGAGGGTGAGGGCAATCAAGGAAACAACCAACAATAAGAAACATTCCAGCAAAATCAGCCCAAATGACACCACACTTGTGAACCGGCAGGCAGAGAGGATTTTGTGGCATAAATCAAACAATTCTCAAGGTGTTGCAGCCAACACAAGGTCAAAAAGAAGGAATTTAGGTGAAGAACAACCATTAGCTCCAACCAATCCATAACCTTTTATGGCTCCACAAATGGTTGGCAAAAACAAAATCCAGTTGTAAATGCATAAGGGCAGCCAAGAACAGCTCCTAGACCAACTCAAATACCAGGTTTTTGCTGCCCACATGCAAGGGATGAATATGCAAACCAAGGGACAACAAAGAGATCCTTCATCACCATTTAGTATCATTGATCGATGAAGAAGAAAAATGTAAATATATCAATGTGGAATCCCTATCTATCCCGGGCTAGCTAGAGATTTTCTACAAGTCAGCTGCCATGAAGGACTGGCCAACTTTGAATCAGCAAGTCCAAATGCAAGAGAAGGTGCTCACAAATGCTGCCCAGCCTGAAGGGAATCATGGAGGACAGCAAGGTAAAATGTTGAAGCCCCTCCTTTTTATGTCTCATTAATCATTGGAAACCAATTGGTGCACAATTGCATGATTGATTCCGGGGCAAGTAGCTCAGTGATGCCCAAGCAAATAGCTAATCAGCTAGGACTTCAATATGAAACCATATCCAAAGGGGTAGTGCAGTTGGATGGGACAACAGTAACAATAGTTGGGGTGATTAGAAACTTGAGTCTTACCTTGCATGCATGTCCAAATGTTGTTGTTTTACAAGATGTATCAGTTATAGACCTTCCACCACTCTTTGCCCTATGTTTGTCAAGAGATTTCATAGCCAAGATTGGAGGATATTTGTTTGCTGATTGGTCACACATGTTGTTCTCGTAACGAGGTATGGAACCAAAACTACAATCAGGTCTCGAACCTATTGCAAACTTCCACAAAGCTACGATTCTACAAACCAGGGAAGGAGTTGGGATACTTGAAGGGTCCGCGTGGTATGGAAATTAATAAACTAAAGAATTTTCCAGTTTTACAAGCAACAACACATCTTGTTACAAAGTTTAATGACCAGGAGAGGTGGTCATAGGTGAATACCATGTGACTGCATGTTACAAAGCAGATGTCAGAAGGAGTAGTCTATAATATTACAGGCTACATTACATAATAGATAGTCGAGGAAGCATGCACGGGAGGAAAAATCAGCTTTGGAGCTATTCTATTGTCACTGGTATTCATGGAGATTAGAGTACTAGATGGATCAAAGGAGAAGATATGGGAATACCCCATGGAGAATAAGTCACCAGCTGAAAGGTTCAACAAGTACCTATGTAAAGGGTCCATGACAGACGATGTCAAGCAAAGAGTAGAGAAATGGTACAACAGGCTCCGCGTAGCCTTTGAAGAAGAGTGGTGCATCTGAAGGACCTACCTTTGGTAATAGGGAAACAAGTCCAATTTTTTGTATATCAACATTTTTACATTACGTGCTTCCTAATGAAATATGGATCCTAGAGCCCTTGGTGCAAATTTCCTTACGCCTTCACAACAAGGTACTTTCAAACATCAGTCCATACATTCACTAAAGACATGTGTCACCTAGCCTTCAATGCAGAGAAGGTAGACTGTGACTACCACACCTTGAGGAAGAAATATGTGTATCCAGGGTAAAGCGAGTATATCGAGAGGCTTATTTTAGAGGTATTGAGCATAAATCCCACGAGTCTAGCTGTCAGAGATGTTAGGGTAGAACTAGTATACCTTCAGTTGAAGCCCAAAATGGAAAACAATAAGTATGTGGAGAATGAGTTTGTGCTCCCAGGGCCGCCGAAGGGTCAACATACTATGGAGAACATACCGGCACCGAAGCCCACAGAAACCATTGACGTAGAAGATGAAGAAGAAGAGTGTGAAGATAGTGGTGGCTTGGAGCATAGAAGGAGGAAACCTTCAGATAGGAAGGAATCACAACACGCCACTACTCCACCATAGGGGTAGGATGAAGAAGATGATACGGGGGTAGAACAAGGAGAGAACAGGTTCAAGAAAGTATTCAGACGCACAAGGACTCAAGGTGGAACCCCACAAACAGTAAGGAGATCACCTCGTCTCTCTCCACAAGGATCCCACCGAGAAAAAATGATAAGGAAGTTGAAGTTAGATGAAGAGGCCAAAGGATCGGAGGAGAGCATGCCAGGATCTCCTACTCCACTTGAGAAAGAAGAAGAACCAAAAGATGAAGAGATGAAAGATGGAGAAAAAGGAGAGAAGGAAACATCTGAAACCACACATGATACTACCTAGGATACTACACAGACTCCTACCCTTGAAGATCAAGTTCTAAAAGGGCCAAGGACAAAGAGGATGAGTGGAGAACATAATGCACCACTCATGGGATACACCGAGGAATTAGGAAAGATTTTCTACACCTGCTTCCAGAGCACGATAGTATAGAAGGATTTATTCAGATGGGAGATAATGAATGATGATATGGTGACCATGCGCACTCAAAAGAAACTATCATGGGAAATGCACACCCACATGGATGAGCCTGAATTTGATGTATGTGAGGAATCATGCATGTCAAGACAAAAGAAGGCACCTCAAGCTAGGCACATAACAGTAAAGCCTATTATTATGTTAGATGAGCAGGTCAGAAACACATTGGTGAAGGTTTCTATTGAATTTGCATGAAGAAACAAGGACAAAGCTGCAACAATAAGATCATTGTGTGAGGAGATGAAGACAAAGGATGTAGAGATAGCATGCCTTTAACACAAGAAAGAGAATTGGCATAGAAGAAAAATGTTGTATTTATCATCCTTGCAGAGGAAATTGGTGATACTATTATGAAGGCTAGGCCATACCTAGAACCAAAGGTACCAAAGACATTTCCTTCGGCGATACACTATGTAAGTACCTTAGTAGACCTAGTGCTTGAAGATGAACCTCTACATATGCCAATGCCAAAGGATCCAACACAAGAGGTAGAATGAGAAAAGGATTTAGTGATGTGGAAGATTGCATCCTATGAGGGACTACATGAGCGTTGTAAGAAGAATTGAAGAAAGCAGACCAAGCCTTGAACATCTACACAGCTTTAGAAGATCTCATCAACGTAAGAACTCTGGAGGAGAATAATGAGGTTCATAAAGTGATGAAGGATGACACATTGGCTGCGCATAAATATTATCAATGGTTAAGTAGAAGCACGATGCCCTAGCAGTAGCTCAAGTTCCAGACAAGAATCGGCTAGAGGATCTTAGGAAGCTCATTGCACAGAAGATGGATTTACTAGAGGGAAGGATGATTGCAATGTCAAGCATCGTGTTGGTCATGCGAAATGAAAAAGGGGAAATTGTGAAGGATGAACTTGATTCCATCATTGTGGACATTCTAGAGAAAGTAGAGAAGGCTCTCACCAAGTGGCAGGCCTTAGAGGCTAAAATAAAAGAGGAGTATCTAGAGTTGATCCTTCAAGATGAGACAGATGAGGCTACCACATAAAAGCATTCTTTATTCATTCAAATTCTTTCTGATTCTTTCTATTCAACATTTTTTTGGAGATACCCATTGTCGGGGTGATAATGAGATTAGTGTGGGGTAATGTTGATCAAAGAACACTTGATAGAACTCACACAAGAATTTGTGTGGGAAAATAGGCCAGGTTCATGGGTGCAAAGGGAAAAAAGATCCCATGTGCAAGCGCAAGACAAGTCCACATTCAAGACTTAGCCATTTTTAGGTATGAAGATCGATTTTTAGAAGATAGTGTGTAGAACAAACCAATGATGCAGAGACGTGTGCGCCACACATTATATATTTCTAGAGGATCAGATTCATAGCACTTTTGCATGGAGACAGTCTAAGAATAGGATTTTCACCTCAGTTAACTATCAGTAGTCTATAGATAGCATACTTGCACGTGTGGCTATGTATGAAAATGACACATGGCTATTAATAGCATGCGGCCTATTTTTGGGATAGATAAGTGGTGAAGGAAATTCCCACCCTATATATATATATATAATGTATTGAATTAACTAATAGGAGACAATGGATATAGAGATAAATACCATAGTTTGTGTGTGTGAGGGATAAAAATACGAGAAATGTGAATGTTTCTGGATTACTGTATCAGATCCATGCATGCATCGGCATAGATTGCCAATATTATAAGAAGCTTTTGTGTTATTGTGATAATTAAGAGATGGAAGATATTGACTAAACCTAAGTGTCATTCCTATGTGTAATTAGGTAGTGCATGTTTTTATTTCTATCACGATTATTGTTTAAACCTATTCTTTTCTAGATCTAGATCTTTCATGCACTGTATAATGATGTATAAGTTATGGATCTATATGCTTTAAGTCTTCATCATGTTAACATTCTGCTACAACAACCCTAAAGAGGGACTTGGTACCTTTGCATGCTTTGGGTGAGCACTTAGTCTAGGCTGAGTGATGTGCCAGCACATCTAGGGTGTTATCCGGTGAATTCTAGGCCACATCAAATTATTTACTAACATGTTTATGTAGGTTAGTGGTGTTAAAACATCTTCCACCTTCATGTGGTTGACACTATTAGTAGAGAATGTATTATTCTCGCCAAGTGAAGTTAAGGTAAATTAAATATTAGAAAAGAACAATAAACATAAATTTTCATTTCACCACCTATATTGTAAAAATATTTTATTAAAATTCTTATTTCACCACTTATATTGTATGAACCACCTAAATTATTCACATGGTTGGTAATGGACAGCCTTACACTGAATCAGACTGGACTATTCAATGCTTTTGCAAACAATAGGATGCCATGAGAAATGAATTGATATTGAGAAAATAAAGATGGTATTTCATGAGGGTACAAAGGTGAGGAGGTGTAGGATCTGATGGGACCTTTCTAGGTGCCACAAAGTCTGAGAAATCACCCAGAAAACTTAAAGTATTTTTTTGTGTATGGGCTCTTAAGGGACTATGCCCAGATAAAGTAGTCTAGAAGCACCGAGGGTACAGGGGACCAAAATGACACCTCTCAAAGTGTCATTTGCATCAGACAACCTTATATTGACTCAAGCTACACTATTCAACACTTTTTCAAATAATAGGACAACAAGAGGACCAAATTCAGATGGATAAAACTGAGATGGGATTTCTTAGAGGATACCAACATGAATTTTTAGGATCCGACGAGACCTTTCTAAGTGTCATGGAGTATAAGAAATCACCTATCTAAGTTATAACATTTTTTGGTCTCAGGGATCTTAAGGGACTACACTCTGACGAAGTATCCCATAAGCACTTTGGTAGTGCGGGGGACCGAAAATACACCTCCCTAGCATTTACCATTCCATCGTAAAACTTGTTCACAATTGGTTTGGTTCCATGAGCTTCCGTTTGCAAAATATTTCATCGACAGACAGCCCTTTGACACCGACTTAAATTGTAATTTTCTACACTTTTAAAAACAATATTACAATGAGAGGACCGAATAGAGATGGAGAAAACTGAGACAAAATTTTGTATAGGGCACCATCACGGAGGTGTAGGATCTAACGGGACCTTTCTAGATAACACAAATTCTGATAAATTACTTGTCAAAGTTATAGAATTTTTTTGTCTCGGGGCTCTTAAGGGACTACGCCTGGATGAGGTAGCTTAGAAGTATCGGGAGTGCAGGGAACTAAAATGATGCCTACCATAGCATTTACCATGCCATCCTAATGCATTTTCACAACAGTTCGTTGCCCTGAAGCTTCAGTTTGTAAAACATTGCATTGGGCAACATTACAATGACTCAAACTGCATTATTCAAAAATTTTGCAAACAATAGGAAAATGATAGGACTGAATGGAGATGGAGAAAACAAGATAGAATTTTTATAAAGGGTCTTGAAATGGTGGTGTAGGATCTAACGAGAAATCTCTAGGTGCCACGGAGTCGATAAATCACCCAACAAAGTTATAGCCTTTTTAAACTTGGGGCTCTTAAGGGACTACACCTAGACGAAGTAGCCCAAAAGCACCGAGAGTGTTGGCTTCAAAAATTAAACATATTCTAGTGTTTACCTCATCACTTAGACATTTTGGCATAGTCGATTCAGTTCCAATAGCTTTTCTTTGCAAAATATTGCGTTAGACAACCTTACATTGACTCAAACTTCACTATTTGACACTTTTACAAACAATAGGACTGGTGAGAGGATCAAATGGAGATGGTAAAAACGAAGACAATTTTTTGTGGAGGGTCCCAATGTGGAGGCGTAGGATCTAACAAGACCTTTTAGGTGTCACAGAGTCTGAGTAATCACCCAGTGAAGTTATAGCCTTTTTTGGACTCAGGCCCTTTAGGGACTATGCCTGAAATCACCAAGAGTGTTGGCCTCCAAAATGATGCCTCCACTAGCATTTACCTAGTCACCTAGACTTGTTGGAAAAATTGGTTTGGTTCCAATAGATTTTGTTTGCAAAATATTGCATTGGATAACCTTACACTGACTCAAAGTACAATATTTTACACGGTTACAAACAATAACACAATGAGAGAACCAAATGGAGATCAACAAAAATGATACATGATTTTGTAGAGGGTCCTAACGTGGAGGAGTAGGATCTAAAAATAATTTTCTAGATGCCACAGAGTCCGTGTAATCACCCAACGAACTTATAGAACTTTTTGGATTTAGGGCTCTAAAGGGATTATGCTCGCCCGAACGAAGTATCCCGAAGCACTAAGAGCATTGAAATCCAAAATGATGCCTCCCCTAATATTTTCCTGGCCATCCCAACATTATGGCATATTTGGTTTGATGTCATGAGCTTCTTTTTATAGAATATAGTATTGAATAACCTTACACATACTCAAATTACAGTATTTTGCACGGTTGCAAATAATATCACAACAAGAGAACCCAATGGAGATGGATAAAACCAAGACATAATTTTTTAAAGGGTCCTAACATGGAGGTGTAGGATCTAACAAGACCTTTCTAGGTGTCATAGAGATTTACTAATCACCTAGCAAAGTTATAGCCTTTTTTGAACTCGGGGCTCTTAAGGGACTATGCCCAGACAAAGTAGCTCGTAAGCACTTGAGAGCATTGGCCTCCAAAACGATGTCTCCCCTAGCGTTTACCTAGCTGCCTTGACGTGTTGGCGCAGATTGGTTTGGTGTCATGATGATACAACCTAGAATTCACCTCAAATAGCCCAAGGTGCACCGACACATCACTTAACCATAGTCCGAGTGCTCCCCCAAAAGCACGCACGTACTAGGTCTCCCTTAAGAGTTCCTTTTCTAGAATGTTAGCATGATTAGGTAAGTATTCTTTAAGATTTATGTTATTAATAAACTAAACCACAAAGTGCATAAACCAGATCTAAATCTTTAATTATATAAAGGAATAACTAAATAGTTACCATATTCAGATTTACCATATAAGATCCATGCTCATATATCCAAAACTATTATCCAACCAACATGATCCATTATATTAAATATTGTAAAACACGAAGCTTCATACATAGTTAATTCATCATGAGTCAAGCTCACATAAAAACGAACAACATAACTCTAAAAGATCTTAGATCCCTAATCCATGCAAATCAATATATATATATATATATAATCGTTGGGACTTTCCTTTTATTGGCAAGAAATTTTTTTGGGGGGAAAATTTATGGGTTTCTTGCCAAAGCTCTGAGAATCTTAGTCCCTATACTTAACCAGTGCATCTGTCGTATATGCATGCGTGAGTAAAGGTGGATTTTCCTAGTGGCCTTGCAGCCGAGAATCCAACAGGGGAACTCCACTGACCCTATGGAAAATCTAGCAATATCTTGTTAGAGAGGACTTTTTCAAGAGAGTGGGAAAGGGGACTGATAAATGGGATAGCGAGAACTAATGTAGCGAGGTAGAAAATCAGATTCCTACACACACTAGTTAGAAATTTCAACACATGCATTTATGAGAAGAAACAACTCTACAAATAACAACAAGACCAATTAGAATTTATGAGCACAAAGTATCAATAAATCCCTTAGTAAAAAATTCTAGAAACTCCTTGTATTGATTTCTTAAACAAAAGTTGTACATAGTGTGGGAATGGAGGAAAACTAGTGAGAGGGGAATGGAATAAAATGGCTATCTCCTTTGTTCTCTCAAAGTAAAATACACTCTCGAGTTTAAAAAATCAATCACCAACCATTTGAAATGGGAATGGATTTAAAATTTATAGAATGAGAGGAAACTCTTCATCTTCTTGATGACCCTCCATATGCCTTATTTCGACTTTAAAGTATTCATATTCCTACCAAATATTAAGTCCCTTTTATAAAATCAAGGTGACTTAATTTACATTATTTTTTTCTAAAGTCACTTTTAGGTGACTTAAAGGAATATAAAAAATTACAAACCCCAATGAAGAATTAGAACATTTAAAGAGAGAAATTTAGGGAGAAAGAAGAGAAAAAGAGAAAAAAATTCCCATGATGAAGTCCGACATGATCCTCATTGATAAAATCTCCAATGCGATGAAAATATGAATCTTCAAGCTCTGCGCGAAACTCCTTCAAATTGGCTCACAAATGCTTTGGAATGATTGTTTTAAAAACCTTGTTGAATGGTTTTGCTGATGACCGCAAGTTCCACCCTGCACATGATACTCCTGCAACTCAAGCCATGAAGTGAGTTTTGGGAGACACTGTTGAATTCCATGAGACGAGTCTTGAATTCCCTATGAGAAATGCCCATGGATGATCCTAAATGATGGTGTTGACCTAAATGATCATCCCTCTATGTCCCATTGTTCCAAAACTGCCCTTGAGTATGACTTGCCATTAATATCAAGTACCCACATGAGATACTTAATTTTTATAGTAAGAGGTGATTCTTTCTTCTTCTTGACCCTCTTGATGTGATGAAATTCTTCATTCAATCCTCGTGCACTTTGCCTTGCTTTGGCCACTACTTTAGGTGACTTACTATTTTTAGATAAACACCCATATATGGGATTTATATTTTTGGTAAGTGTTTATTTTCTTTATTTTCTATTATGAACACTCATTCTGACTTCCTGGTGACCTTTGGTGCACATTTCCTTTACCACATTTTGCGGTCACTTTTGATTAAGACTTACCAAAGATAAAAACACAGTGTAGAAAGGCTTAATATTTTGGGAATGTGCTTTCGGTGCTTCATTTGCAATGAAACATATTGTTTTGGACTCATATCATCATCGGGATCACATTCTCTGAATCTCACATGATTTTTCCCACTAGAATGCTTGGAAATAAAATTTAATATTTTCACCGAGTAGTGGCTTCAAGCATGAAGCTGCCATGGCAGCCATTAATGGAGCTTGAAATTTATAGGTCTAGTTTTCATCTCCGATCATGATGAAATAAAATCCATTGTGATAGGTTTTTCATTTGAAGTATGTGGGCAAGGTTTTAGCTTGATCCGATTGTTAGATTATTGAGAAATCTAATAAACATGAGCTAGAGCATGAAATGGGATTTTTTTTAGAACAAATGATTCAGGGCAGCATTTGACCTACCATTTCTTGTATCTTGATCATCTTGAAAAATGATGAAGTCTTCAAAATACAACATCTTGATTCGACTTGTATTTTTCAAGATATGAAGATTTTGTGATTTGGAGACTTCGTAGTTATCTATCGAAAAATCTCCTATTTCTCTTTGTTATTCATCGTTTCGATCCATTTTTCTCTGAGATTGTTGTATTTTTTTATGTTTTTAGATGAAAAAGGATTTCATGGATTTTATTGAATGCAAAAACCTCACTTTCAAATCTGGAGAAAATCCAACAGAGTTTCGGCAACATATGGAGGCGTGAGGAAAAATGAGCAAAAATGCACTAAGTGTCGTATTTATATCTTGAAAATGGAAGGAGGGAGAGGGGAGGGTGAATTTTTGTGTCCCTGATGTCCCTTTTTCAAATATGGATTAAAGGGACATCAATTTTCATGTCGCACCTCATTGTGACACTTGGCAAAGATCTAGCGGTCGAGTATTTGGCTCCACTGGCTCCTAAGGGCTAGAAAATTGCTCTTAAAGCGGTCACATGGGTGACTAGGAGGATCCCTAGGAGATGGGTACATTTTCTTGTACCTGATGTCCCCCAAAAATTTACATGTGGGACATTAGTTTACATGGCACGTTAGGTGATGACATGCGACAAGGATCCAACAGTGAAGGCTTTGAGCTCCCGCAAGCACTGGGGCTTAATTGGCAATCTGGAGGCCGTATGTGGGTCCAGAGGGATTTTAGGGGTTGTGAAAATTTCTTGACCCTCATTTCCCGAGCTTGAGGGACGTAAGGGACACAAAAATGTGTCAGGCTCCTAGTGCTGACATGTGTCATATTCAAAATTTGACTAAGTATGAGGTCTTGAGAGCGAACTTGAAACAATGATAACTTGAGCTCCATATGGAATTATTTAGTGAAATGTTATATTAATTTTATTGGAATTGGCATTATGAATCCAATTGTGGAGGTATCACCTCTAGATTATTCCATCTATGCCTTGAAAAAGTGGAGTTATTTTCGGTTCCATAGCAGCCTTGAAAATGCGATTGCACTATTGCACCAAAGAGTTGTGAAAAAAATTTCACCATCTTATAGGGATTTTAATTCACTTTATAATGATGTTTTTTAATCTCTTAACTCCATCTAGAGCTCCCAAAATCACTTCTCAAAGTTCGGTTTTTGGCCCACACTACTAGGCTTGAGAAAAACTCGACTTGGACCTATTACGCCAAATTTTTTTGAAAAAAATTTCACCATATTTTAGGGATTGGAATTACCTTTCCTAATATGTATTTTTTTCTTCTAAATCCATCCGGATCTCCTGGAATCACCATCCGAAGCTCAAAAGTGTTTTTTGGCCTATGCACGGCTTAATCGTGTGAACCCTATTTTTGATCAAACTACTCCAAACTCTCCAAATCTTCCTTGAATATTCCAAAATCACTTCCATGATGTTTCTATACCTTCAATTCACCTCTGAATTTATTTTGGATCTGATGCTCCATTTCATGGGGTTGTCCTCATTCTGGGAAGACCAGTGATAACCCTTCCCATGACTGCCCAAAATTTACATTTTCCAAGAACACCTAAAATCACCTAGGGGGTTGAATTTACTTTCCTAAATCACCTAGGGGACTGAGTTAACATCATATAGGAGGTCATTAGACTAAATGAGTGGACTTGGGGTGCCTGGGAAGGATAGGACTTGAAAATTTTGGCACATGGGTATCATTGTCATGCTAGAAAATTTTCAATTTCCTGTTACACATTGCATGACAACATTTGGCTCTAGCTTGGGGAGATGACATGGAATGAGTGTATAAAATACATAGCATGAGAACTCTAGAATCCCACTTTTCAACATATTAACTAGTTCCTTATCCATTGGGCCTGCTGGAGTCATGTATAACTTACAAGAGAGAGATGGCGAAGAAGGAAACACAAACAAAACAAATTGAGGAAAGGAAACACGTAAAACACATGGGAAGGAAAAGACACACATGAAAGAAAGGGAAACATACCTAACAATCATCTATGGTACAAGGCAAGGAAAAACCCTCTTGCACCGAATTAATTTTCATTCCTCAAAAGTTACCCCTAAGTGATGTTGTTCGCGAAGCCATTGACTAGTTCAAAAAGAAGCCTCCCTCCTTAATTGTTTTAGATATTTTAGTGCTTTCATGACTTTCTATTTTTTGTATGAGTGAGTACATGTGAGATTCTTTATTCTTAGGTTTTCGTTTGTAAATTCCACTTCCTTCATCCTCTTTGAAATTGGTTTCATATTTCCAATTGCATTCCAAATTTATCCATATAGTTGATTCTTCAGTGGGCATACTACTATTTCCCCAGGGATGCTTTTCATTCAAATTTATTGAACATTCTAGATTATTTTATTTCCTAGGTCTATGCTCATTGATCTCTTTTCCATGAGAAACATCAGACTTGTCCTTTTTCTCTAATTCACTGTGAGGTGTTTGAGTAGTGATGGGAGGATTAGAAGCAACCTCATACTTTTCTTGTATGGCCATGGCATGAGCTAAGAGATCAAGAATCATCTCAGGTCTTCCACACCTTCTACTTCATCTAATAGTTCTTGCACAGATATCTCCTTTGTTACTTCATGTAGCTCATATTTGTACGCTTTTGTAGAATCTTTATTTTTCAGCTCAAGGAAACTATCTAGAGGGATTACTTCATCATCTTAGGAATTGCTACATTCTATCACTCCTTTTTCAAGAGTAAATTTATCTTTAAAGGCCTTAAAACTCCTTGCTTCAATTTCTTCATCATGGAAAGAGTATTCCTCTTCAAACGGGAAAGAAAATACCTCCATTTCATCGTTGCATTCATCAACTATTGGCTCAGGAGGGGAATCATATTTCTCCTCTTTCTTTATTTCATCATGGCTAATCTTCACACTGGTTGAGGCTTCCAAATCAGATTCACATTTGTCTTGTAGATTCATGGCTTGCATTAGGAGTTTGAGACTTAGCTCAGGGATCTTTTGTTTCTTTTGTAGCTCTAATCAGTTCTTGCACTGAAACAATTCTTACAAAACTTTAATGGGCTCATCAAAAGATAGTATTTTCCCTCCATGGATGACATGGCTAAGATAATTTTAAGCTCCAAATCAGAATTAGAACATCTCATCTTTGTAGGTAAGCATATATGCTGGTTTCTCCATTTGAGATTCATAAAGAATCATTTCCTCTTCTTCATGGTTTGCATCATTTGGAAATTCGGGATTCCCTCTTTGTAACTCGAATCTCCTCAATGCTTCTTCAAGTTCCATACCTCTAAGAGAAGGAATGTGTCACCCTATCAATATGGAAATATCATCTTCCTCCTTAGTTGCCATCAACTGATTCATCCACCCGCTATCTTGATACAAGATGTTGGTTCTTGGACTTCCGAGAATTTCTCACTTGTGTGTACTGATCTTCTTCTCTAGAAGAAATTTCTCCATGTCTCTATTGAAATGTATGGTTCGAAAGAATAATTCATCAGTATTTTATCCCCCCAACTGCTAACAAATTCCTACTCAATAACATTCTAAATGAAGTTGGAATGTCTACTACCAAAATCATCAATGAAACCTTCTTTTCTCGGAAATTTGGACGAGATCCATTTGTGCATATTTGGCCTTCCCCACAAGTGGGGCCTCTTTTGACTCCAAGAACTAACAAGAGCCATTGGGTGGAGTCATGGTGAGTTTGAGATCCTTGACACCTTTATAGGCATTACATTTTCAGAGGCACTAGAATCTATTATGTAATTTTTCAATACATATTCTCCAACAAGAAGGGAGACATAGAAAGGTTCAACCTTAGCACTCTTGTATGCACTCAAGGAAAGCATGTTATGTGAGGGAGGCATAGGTGGGTTTGAAAACAATCCTTTGGTGTTAGGAACCATGATGCTCATTTTTGAATTAGCACTCCTAATATACTGGATAAATCTCTCAAATTATTTGGGGTGAGTCCGTAAATATTTGGTCTCAATAATCTATTCTTTGGATTTTTTACATATTCTATGAAGTAAAAAGGAGAAGATGTGGATGAAGGTGATGAAGGGATTGCTTTTGGATTTATGACAAGTTTGGAATTAGGTTTATAAGTTTGGGGAACAAAGGGTAATTTTAAAGGAACACTAGGAACTTTTGAAGTACCAGATTTTGCACGAGAAGATTTAGATTTAGGAGAGGCATTAGAATACTTACTTGGAATTACATGAGCCTTCTTACTTGATACAAGAATAGGTTTGAACAATGAAAACTCCATGGAGGGTGGGAGTGGAGATCCTCAACTGATTATTTTGTTTCGAGGAGTCGTCACAGGAGTATATTCAACATTATTTTTCTTCGTAGGAGTAGCGAAGAGGATTCTCCCTTTTGAGACTAGGATCGAGTAAACACATCACATGAGAAACTCAGTACCTCTTCACATTCATCATCTTCACTCCCTAAATGATATTCAATGAGTCCATTTTGAGTGTCACCACCCACTTCTTCTATCTATAAGAAATTTCTGCCTTCACTTTCTTGTTCAGTCCTTTCTTGTCTATTGAATTTTACTACTATTATTGATGGGTAGCGCCTCCAAGGAAAGTCTTCAGGTGCTTAAAAAATATGATTCTTGTTATTTATTTGAGGTGATATTCATTAAAAAAATTTGTCCTTAGTGAAGAAATTTCATTTTCCATTTTTTTCAACAAAGGATCGTTTCTTTCATCTCCATGACGTTGAGATTTACCCTTTGAGGGATTCTTTATCTTTCTAGATAGGATGAGATTGTCACTAAATTTTATGGCCAATATTTGTGCTTCTAAAATATCCCTTGGTTGTACTCTTCATAGGAAAAATCCTACCTCTGATGATTAAACACTAATAAATAATATCTTGACATTGTTCTCTGATGGTGAATCTTCTTTCGGTATCCTATGAAGAAACCAATTGAAACGAGCCATGAAGTATCTCATAGTCTCATTTTCTCCTTTCTTCATTTGTGCCAATTGAGAAAAGATTTCTTGATAGTCCTCGGTAAATTTAAATATTTCCTTAAAATTCCTTTGATGTCATTCTAGCAAGTGATGGATTAGGAAAGTAGGAGATAGAACCATTCCGCTGATTTTTCTTGGAGAGACTCCACGAACAATCTTACAGTGAAATATTCATGAAGGACACCAAGAATCCCACATGATGTGGTGAAGGCAGATATGTGCTCTTCATGGAGTTATGTACCATCACTTTGAACTTGGGAAATTTCTTATAGGAATCTATTAGTAAAATATGAAGAGGAGGTTCAAGAGAAAGAGGGCCTGTATTTATTCCCCATGGAATGATGGGTTGAGGTCTTTCTAATTCATCCTTCATTGTGGTTTCTATTTCTACACTTTCTTCTAAAATTTCTTCTTAAAATGCTTCTTCCTCTGGGACTCAATGTTCAATGGTGGTTAAAAAGTGGGAAAATTTGAAGGGGGTATCAACAGGAGTTTGGATGGGATTTCCAGGTGAACTACTTGATGACCTAGATGGAGATGAAGCTTGAGAAAAGTAGTAGGGATTGTCTCTAACTCATTCTTGCTGATTTTGTAAAGCCTCAAAAGTGGGGTCAACAATTCCTCTCGATCTATTCAACTTGGTGTATCTCCTTTCAGCCAGACTTTTGGAAATTCTTGCAGTGGGAATACAAAAGGACACTATGGAATATGAAAGGTCACGTGTAGAAATGACAGTGTATCTTTCAGCAATGGATTTTCATGAACTTTTTTTTTTTTTTTAATATTTAATTTTTATTTGAATTTTTAGACACTTTGTGGTCATATTTTGGGTGAAGATGCTACTAAATCTGCCCCACGGTGGGCGCCAAAAATCTTGGTGAGAAAATTTGTCAGGGGATAAAGTTTTGGTCTTACCAATGCTCTGGGAATCTAACTCCCTCTACTTAACTAGTGTAGCTATCATATATGCATACATGAATAAAGGTATATTTTCCTAGTGGCCTTACGGCTGGGGATCTAACATGGGCACTCCACTGACCCTACGACAAAGTTTACAATCTCTTGTTAGAGAAGAAATTTTCAAGAGAGAGAGAAACGGGAGTGAGAAATGGGATAGGAGAAATAATGTAGCAGGTATAAAATCAAATTCTTGCATACACTAGTTACAAATTTCACCACATGCATTTATGAGAAGAAACAACTTTGCAAATCACAACAAGACTAATTAGAATTTATGAGCACAAAGCATCAATAAATCCCTCAATAAAAAAGGATAGAAAATCCTTCTTCTTGTAGTGATTTCTTTAAAAAAATTATACATAGTGTGGTAATGGAGGAAAACTAGTGAGGGGGGAAGGAATAAATTGGATATCTCCTTTGTTCTCTCAAAGTACAATACACTCTTGAATTTACAAAATCAATCACCAACCCTTTGAAATGGGAATGGATTTAAAATTTATAGAATGAGAGGAAACTCTTCATCTTCCCGATGACCTTCCATATGCCTTATTTCTGACTTTAGACTATTCATATTCCTACCAAATATTAAGTGCCTTTTATAAAATCAAGGTGACTTAATTGACATTATTTTTCCGAAGTCACTTTTAGGTGACTTAAAGGCATATAAACAATTGTAAACCACTGACGAAGAATTATAACATTTGAAGAGAGATAAATTTGGGGAGAGAGAAGAGAGAAGAAGATTTTCCCGATGAATTCTGATGATCATCGTTGATGGAAAGATCAAATGTGATGAAACTCTGAATCTTTAAACTCCTGCAAAACTCCTTCAAATTGGCTCACCGATGATTTGTAATGAGTGTTTTAAAATAATTATTGAATGGTTTTTTTTATGACCACAATTTCCACCCTGCACATAATACTCCTTCACATAATATTCCTACACGTGATACTTCTGCATTCACTTTTGAGTAAGACTTACCAAAGATAGCAAACATGTGTAGGTAAGCTTACTATTTTCAGAAAGTGAATTTCTAGTGATTGGTTTGTGATGGAAAATATTTTTGTGTACTCTACTCATCACCGTGATCACGTCCTTTGAATATCACATAATTTCACCAACTAAAATGCTTGGAAATGAACATTAAAATTGTTACCTAGTAGTGGCTTTGGGTACGGAGCTTCCATGGTGGCCATTAATGGAGCTTGAAATTTATAGGAATGGTTTTTTTCTCTAATCATGAGGAAATCAACTCCATTGTGATAGATTTTCATTTGGAGTCTATTCGCAATTTTTAGCTCGATCCAACTGTCGGGTTGTTGAGAAATCCAACTAACGTGAGCTAGGGAAAAAAATGGGATTTTTGTTGGAAAAAATGATTCATACCACCATTTGACCTCTTGTTTATTGAATTTTGATCATCTTAAAAAATGAGGAGGTCTGTAAAAGATGACATATTGATCTAACTTGTATTTTTCAAGATATGAAGATTTTTTTATTTGGAGACTTCATAGTTATCTAGCGAAAAATATCAATTTTCTCTTTATTCTTTATTGTTTCTATATGTAATGGAAAGTTGAAAATCTATGGAATGAGGCTAAATGACCTCAAAGATTTGCTAAATCAACTATGTACCATGAGATAAGAGCTAAACAAGAGTTAACTAACATGAAAGCATTATAAATTTGACAAAAACATCAAAAACTAACATGATAAAGCTACTCTCTACTCTTTTGAAAGCTATAAAACATTGAACCTATGAAGATCCTAAGAAATAAAATTGTGTTTTATTTACTCCCAAACATAGTGAAGATATCTCTCCAAGTTGGCTACATGGCCAAGCTTTAGATCTTCCCTTACTAACTATATTTGGAATGGATGGATGCAAGATGGAGGATCTCTCAACAATGGAGTATGGCCAAGATAAAAATTTTCTATAGCTTAAAGCTATCACAAATGATTTCTAATGCCTTTCCAAAGTGCTTGAGAGAGAAGGACTTGCAAGTGAAGTTGTGTGTTTGAGAGGGAGGGCGACCCTTCTATTTATAGTTTTCTAAATGGAAGAGTTTGAACTTTGGGTGCATTTGGGACTAAAGCTCAAAAATCACTTTTAGATTAGATAAGGATAAACATACTTTAGGCTTAGATAACCAATTGTGCATGATAGATAGCCTATGAAGCCAATAGAAGTGGTCTAGAGAGAACTATGGAGGTTCTGAATGGTCAAAAGGAGGAATGTTTAGCTACTAAGAGAGATATTAGCCAAATACGTTGAATATGGGAAGAATACGACCAGAAGGTGTCGTAAATGGGCATCCGAGAGTGCGGTGAAGAATGGGAAATCAACAGAGTGTCATTAATTAACTGGATTGGAGGAAATTCTAAGTGTAAGAATATTTTAGGTGTCTACATTTTCCCCTCTTTGAGGTGGCGTAAGATATGTCACTTCAAATAAAGTAGAAAAGCATAAACAACTAGAAAATTTTAAAGGGATAGAAGAAAAATGAGTAGAATGGAGGATACCCCCTCAATTGTCGATGGGGTGATGGAAGAACTCGATTGATGATCGAAAATATGATAGAAAGAGAACAGAAGAAAGAATAGTGTGAAGAAGAAGAAAGGGGATATAAAAGAAAAAGGAGTATGAGGAAGAGGGAATGAGCTAACATCCATCCAGTTCCTTTTAAACAAATTTATTTTCATCATATTGCAAGTGATCTTCATCATCGGTCCTTATTAAAAAGAATGAATAAAAGTGTAGTATGACATTGAAAAGCCATATATGAACAAATTCCCATTGCTAAAAACACGAACTCCATGCAACATACAAAATGCAATGTAATACGAGGAAGAAAAAGATGCCTAACTCCATGCAACATACAAAATATAATGCAATACCAGAAAGTAAACAAGCTAAACTAACAGAGAAACATAATGTAATGTTTTTGTTATTGAGCCTTAGTTCTTATTTGTGTGAATTAACGAAAAGGGTTATGATGGTTCCCAAAGAAATGATACATGCAAAGGGAATTACAAAGGACACTTGTGTCTGATAAAAAAGTAATGTGCACTATGACACAATACTAGAAAACTCATTGTTCCCAAAGTATAGACAAAGTAAGCAGCCTAGCTTTTGTTGATGGAGGTAGATCAAGATGATCCGCGAGTTGTGCACATGAATAAGTGAGAACCAAAGAGTGAAGTTTTGTAGGATGATTTATACTATTTTTGATGTTTATTGAAACATATTTGAATGTTTTTGATTTTTCTAACATGTTTGAATGTTTTTTATTTTAATAAAATATTTGAATGTTTTTTATATTTTGAAAGTTTTTTAAAATTATGTACAGAAGACAAGGAAGTGTGAATGCCCTAGCGATAGATGGGATGTACAGTGCATAAGGACACGTGCGTACGAGAAAGGTGAAGATGCAAAAATGCCCCAGCAATTAGGTGGGAGTATTCAAAGGCAAACTCTTCACGGGTAGAAGTGGGACCCAAGGCCATTATGGATAGGTTCAACGTGATGATGAATGTAAACCAATGAAGTGCTGGGAAGAAGAAATAATACCCCCAACATAGGCTGGCCTAAAAACACATGATAGAAAGGAAGGAGAAGATTATTTTTGTGAAAGGGGACAAAGGTGTCCAAAACATGGCAAAAAAGTAATCCTATACACATGGATGTTCTGAATAAAGTAGAAGAATGATGTGAATGATATGAATGTAGCTTAGAAGCCTCACAATGAAGAAGTGATTAGCCAAAGGCACAAATTGTGAGACAAGATAAGGACTAAAGTAAGAGTTTGAACAAGGTCCAAAAAAAGACACTTGGTAACATACTAATCCTACCTACTCATAGAGATCCAGTGTGTGCACATGGAATTTATTACCTCTTGAAGGGAAGATTTAATAGACAACAAGTGAAGACACCCTAGCCAATGTGTAGGAATGATTTATTTTGATAGGTGATAGGTGATTTGTGAATGAAGGGTGGAAGGATAGTTGTACATTGCTCTGCTTCCAGCTAGGTGTCCATAGCCCCAACAGAGATGTATTTTATTCTAATCACAAAATTTCTCTACTACCAATTAGGTGTCCATAGCCCTGATAGAGATTACTAGAAATACCCCAAGAGAGAGTTATATATCAATTTTCTTTTACTTTCCAGCTTTTAGCTTTTGATTTTTTGATTTATTTTGATTCTTTTACTTTTTGAAAAATATTTCAGATCTCTTGTTTAACAAGGGCTTAAGAACCACATATGGCTTGATGGAAGGATGTGGAAGTGATTACAATGATGACATTGGCTAGTGTCAACAAATATGTCTAAAGGCTCTTCGCAACAATTTTATTAGTTGTTGATTGTGATAGGATCTCTAAGAGGTCAGTCATTCTTTAATTTACCAAGGTGATAAAATACCAAGGTCAAATGGATACCATAGAGATAAATGTCACAAAATGTGTGCAAAAAGGCTAACCAAAATATCACCAAAGGGATGAAAATGGTAGGAAGACTTGTAGAAGAATAACAAGGAAGGGAAGAAAGAAACATCCATGTGTATGCAATACCTTATTTTAATGTTTTATCATTGTACCTTTGATTTTGCTTGTGTTTATCAATTTTTAATATTTTGAATTGTTTTGATTTTTAGATTTTTGATAGTTTTTGGAAAGTTGGGACCAACAAATTCATTCTACGCATGATAAGATCCAACAACAATGTTTGCAACTTCCTTGATAAGGGAGACTAGGCATGTTTTCTTATCAAGAGTCATGTTATCCTCGATCTCGATGATCATGGTGAGCTCGTACTCAACAAATGACTGTGATTTATCTTGAAATGAGGATTTCTTATGTGGGAGCTTGAGTTCTTGATTCATAGGTTTATGTACTTTGCACCATACTTGATGGTTACATTGATGTGCATTCTTGAATCACACTTGATTTTTAACCCTAAGATCATGTGAGTTTCTAGGAGCTTTGGAGCTCTTAGGATTTTTACCTAAGCTTGATTAAGAAACTATTTGGGTTTCTTATAAGCTGATGTGTGACTTTTCTGATCCCAAGAAGGAGAAGAAAGTAAATGTGGACATTTATAACTGATGTGAGAAATGACCATGGGCTTGCCACAACCATTGATAGAATAAATATGTGATGGATGAAAAGGATATGGTCCAAGAATTGAAGAGGATGGGCTACCAAGAGGTGAGCCATTGATAGAAGATGACGAAGGGCTATCAGGATATGGCCCTAAGATGGAAGAAATTAGGCTACTCGGAGGTGAGCCATGGCTAGAAGATGAGGAAGGGCTACTAGGATGTGGCCCCAAGAGGGAAGAAATTGGGCTATGAGGACATGGCCCAAGAATAGAAGATGATATCGAGGGAATACTAGGGGGTGACCCAAGTATAGATGAGGAGGGACTACTCGGAGGTGTCCCATAGATAGAAGAGGATGAAGGGCTACTAGGATGTGGCCCAAGAATATAAGGTAATGGGATATTAGGAGGTGACCCACAAGTAGAAAATGGAGGGCTACCTAGGGGTGTCTCCAAGATAGAAGAAGATGATGGGTTACTCAACGGTGACCTAAGACAAGATTTTGATTGAGGAATGATGATAGATAAGGAATGAGTTGGTAATGAGAAGATAGGCCATGGATCAATGCTAGACCCCAACATATCATCATGCTCAGAGGAAGGTGAATATGGAATAACAAAAGAAAAATCATGTTCCATGACTTTAGGATCTTACTTTATGTTTTATCGAAAAGGATCAATTTATTTTCCCCAATACAAGAGCGCATCGAGTTCTAGAAAGAATCCTTGTTTGCAATCCTCTATAGGGTTATCTTCATGTACTCTTATTTTTTCTTCATTCTGGATAAATCAGTTTGTAGAGGTTGTTTTTCTTTGGCCATAGAAGGTTGAATAGAAGAAATAGGTCCGATAAGTGGGAATATTGATTGATAGAAGAAGATGACTCAAGAGAGGAAGTAGGATTAGTGGTAGGCATCTCATGAATGGATGATTTGGATCTGGACCTAGATTGCTTTTCTAGAAGACGATGCAATGTAGGAGAGAAAATAGGATCACATAGCCATCCATTAAGTTACAACATAGGAGTCGAATTGGATGATTGACTAGAGGGAATCCGAGTCATGGAACTCTTCGATGGAGGAAGAGGTCGTTGAGATGACTGATGAAGGAGGTCCTGCGAAGAAAGGGAGGACCGTGACTCAAGAACCGAATTAGATGTTCGATTGATGGAACTTGGAGTCACACGAGTCTTCAAAAGAGGAATATGTCGTTGAGGTGATTTGGAATAAAGGTCTTGTAAAGGAAGGGAGGACCATGATTCAAGATTTGATCTAGGGGTATCCGAATAATAGTTGGGATTTGAGTCTTCAGAAGAAGAGTGGGAGTCCAAATGGTAGTTTGGATCTAAATCAGAAGAAGAAGAGTGGGGGGAACCTGAATAATAATTTGGATCAGAAGCATCTAAACCATACCACCGAATATGAGCTAAAGGTGGGGAATAGGGTACCCAAATGGGCCTTCTAGAATGAAGAACCAAATTAGGTTTAGTCATAATGGGAATCTTTTGATTTAAATTGCTAAACCTAGGTTTCGTATTGTAGTAAGTGTGAGAAACCACACGATAATCAGTCATTATTGGCATTGCTTAAGCAAAAAAATTCTCTCTAGATAGTGTGATGGAACTCCTTCAAAGGGATAAGGCTTCGTATCGATTTAGGGAAGCATAATGACATCCAACTAGACATTTTGTAAGTATGGAGATGTGTGTGTGTGTGTGATTTTCCGAATGTCTAAGGAAAATAGACATTGTGATGACACAATCTCGATGAGATAAAAAAGGATTGTCCTAGGAAACAATTTTTCTAGATGAATGATCACAAGGAACAATCATGCAAGGTGTGAAACACAAATCCAATCAATAAGGAAATAATCCCTATGTAAAAGGTGTGTGCAAAATGATAGTTTGATGCAAATATGATCAACACAATGTCAATATTTACGTCAAGCTCAAAATAAACAAGGCGTAAATATTAACAAAGGGTATACGTGACTCCCAATCAAAGGATACCATGACAAGTTCAAAAACCAACAAGGCCTAAATGTTAAAGGGAGAGGTTTACAACCGTAAGCCACATAACCACAGAAATTGGACACATCTTTCGAGCTTCGTAGAGAAGTGAGATATTAGTTTCAAAGTGGTATCGAAACGACATAAACAAAGTAAGTAACACCCATCAAGGTTGGATCAATGTTTGAATTTAAAGCAAGTCAAGGTATAATAAGGATGTGTTAAAATGCATGCAACATAATGCCATAATGCGGATACTTAGACCGTGTTTACGAGAAACATGACATAAGTATCTTAATTGTGTCGAGACAATGCAAATGAGGTAATATGTCAAAGGGAGATCAAATGATGACTCAATATGAACTATGATGATGATCTTGAAATCAAGATCAAGTGGCCATCAGAGATATAAGGATGCATCCACACACTTTAGACGTTAACAACTCATCCAAAAACATGGATGAGTGTAAACGGACAAAAAAATGGTGAGAACTATCTATGAAAAAACTCTCGAAATATGCCTTCTTTTGTCCCAAATGGGCAACAAGAACACAAAGGTGTAGATCAAAAGATGGAAATAAACTAAGCGTTACTTGGGAAAAGTTTCACCTCGTCTCGAAGGTGAGAAAGAAACCAAGATAAGTAACATGTTGTAAACTTCGTGATGAGATACACTTAGATCTAACTTAAATGGATTTGTTACCATGTTCGAAAAACAAGGCTTTGAATCCAAACAAGTTATCACTTCATGATGGCCAAGACACGATAATGGACTAGTAAAGTAGGCTCCTTGATGGAATGGATTCCCTAATAAGATCTCTCAACTAGGTGTCACAAGCTGTCTTAAGTGAGCTCGATTTACCCAAAGAGTCACAATGATTGATTTGGGAGTATCTCAGATTTACTTTACCCCCTTTTGATATAATGAGAAACTAGTGTGTTCAATTGTACCATCACTGGGGTCGCCATACGATAAATTGTGACTCTAACTCACAGTGTAAAACTAGTCAAGTGGGTAAGTGGAGTGCTTTCTGTTTCATCAACGAGGTTACTTAGCGGTGGATTACTTTAGGGTTCCAAGAACTGATGGGTGTCATTATTACCTTAATTTAATCAACTTCTTGTTGATGTCATATCAAACCAGGTGTGTCTAAATTTATATGCAACAAGAGTAATCTAATCGATCTAGTAGTTGAATTCTTGGTAAAACCTTATTTAAATCATGCTATGAAAACTTGCTGAAAGTAAACACACTGAAAGATTTGCTGAAAGGAAACACACTATGCAGAATGGAAACACACTTGTTGTTGGAAATAAACACACTTACTTCTGAAAGTAAACACACTTGCTTTTGGAATTAAACACACTCAATTTAGAATGCTTAAAAACAATTGCAAGAAATATAAAAATCTATCTAAACACCCACGGAACAAGTATACAACAAAGTTTAACTGAAAGAATTAAAACAATACAAAATTAACAGATCTAATCTATTTGATGAATAAATATAAATACCAAATAAATGAATATCCTGATCCTTGGGGGAGTGGGCCCTTGCTCTTCCTCGAATAAAGATTTAACAACTCATAATTATCTCAAATAGGAATGGCCATTTTATTGATAAAACATTCGGTATTACAAAACATACTTGGATCTAAGTACTTAGTCTATATTTATCTTCTATGTTCTATATCTATCTCATATCATATTCTATCTATTATATCTATCTACTACAGGTCTGATTTTATATACATTTTACAATCACAACTTGTCTCAATGATTTTGATGAAATCGAATCATGCCTAGAATAGATGTTGAGTTAGATTGCGGCTGATCAGATAGTTGTAAGATAACTATCCTTGGATCTATGTTCAAAAATCTTCTCATCCTTTCCTAATTGAAAGGGTCGTAGATGCAAAATATATGGATGTGGTTAGAATAGATAACTCCCATTGATTCCGAAACTTTATAGAAGTTCTAGAACCATAGGAAATTGTTAAGGTTCAACACCGTGAGAGTTCCAGAGCTATACCCAGGAGTTTCGAACTAAGTCCAAAAATTCGGAACTAAATACTGGAGTTCTAGAACTAAGTCTAAAAGTTCTGGAACTAAATGATGACTGTGTGATGGAGTTCCAAAACTAGCTTGGAAGTTCCGAACTAGTTGTGTAGGAACAGATGCTGCTAAAAAATATCTTGAATGCTACCTACTTCATTTCTCTCACCGATTAGACCTAATTTATTACAAAACTGAATTTCAAACACACACTTTGTCAAGAATTCTAGATCTTTTAACATTAGAATCACAATCAATCAAAAGATAGAAAATTACATCCTAACTTATATCAGATCAACTAAAAGTCACAAAATGCAATCAACTTAATAAAAAGGAGAGTAAGATGAGATCATATATTATACATTAATCGACATATTCTAGCCTCATCACTTCCCCCAAACTTACTTGTTTGTAATTCCCTTTACAAACTTCATTATTCAAATGTGGGGTTATATGTTCTGCATTCCATTTGATTGCTCAAAAAAAATGGCTTAAACTGGATTTTCCAATGTTTAAACTTAGATGTACTATACCCTGCTCCTGCTTCTATTTTCCTCTCCCACTCTTCAAATTCAGTAGGATCTTGAGGTTATTTTTTTTTCCAATGATACATGGGGGTGAGAAGTAGAGGGGGCCTTTTTTGCATTCCCATCCATATTTTCCAGTAGGTTTCATTGACTTGGGGAATTATTGTGCATAATTCTTTTGCCCTTTCTAAACTCCAGATCAGATTTGTAGGGGAAATTACTTACTTTCTTCTCAAAGAAATAGTAAGGAGTTCCCACCTCTTTGAGCATCCTTCATAAATATCTTCAAACTTTTCCTCCTCATAGGAGGTGAAGGCATCAATACTCTTTTTCAGAATGGTAAGATAATGTGTCTTGAATCTCTCATCAAAGGCACGAGTTCTAAAATGTGTGAAGAAGGTAGAAGGTTTACTATGATGAGCTCTCATACAGAGACCTTTTGAGGTAGATTTCAATAAAAATTTAGATTCCCTTTCCTTCCATGCAATTTGGTTTTGCAAAACAAAGAAAAATGCATTGAGTTGGTTCTCCCCCACATAAAAATTAATCATAAATCCTATGTTTTTATCTAGCATAAAATTACAAAGATAAAATTCACATAGAAGATTTTTCTGCTCAGGACTGGATAGAGAGTAAGCTGCCATGAATTTAGATTCATCTTTTAGTTCATGTGGAAGCCCACATGAAATCCTTGATAACTGTCAGTGAATGAACTGCTCTTCTAAAAACACACTATATGCAGGAGAGGGCCTCCTGTAGGAAAGCAATTTTTCACTCATAATACAGACCATATGAATTTTTGCAAGACATTTATATTTATTTCCTTCCTCCTTATAAAACTTTTCTTCCCATTCTTTTCTTGCCTTCATCTCTTCTTCCATCTTGGTCTTCAATTCTTCATTTGATGTTTTGGATTCTTTGAGTTCCCTACAAGTGCCATTTCATAGCTGTTTGATTGAAAAATAGGTTAACTCATTCTGTGTAGAGACTGTGGACATAACAATCTATTTTCTGGAAGTCTGAAATTCTTCGTCTTTTTCTATCAGTTGTTTCTTGGTTGCTGATAATTCCTCAGTCTTGGCTGCAAGCTGAGTTGTTATCTCTCCAATGAGCATTTCCCTTTGTTCTAATTTGAGTTTACAGATTTACAGAAAAAGGAATAAAGATATTTCTCACCTTTTTCTTAGATTTCTCTAGGTTTATGACTAATTCTCTTACCAATTTGTCATTATGCCTTGAAAATTTATTCAAGAAATCTAGCCATCCTGCATGTGCAAAGATAGATGCCACTTCTTCATCTACGAGCAGCTGGGAATCATCCTCTGGTTCTAATTTCTTCTTAATCCCCATATCAGCTCGAGTTTTGTCTCTTTTGATTTTGTGAAAATTGGTTACAGCCCTCTTGCTTAGCTACATATCTGAAAAATGTTACTACGAAACCTCTGTTCTTAGCTATGGAACCTCTATTCTTAGCTTGTGAAACCTCTTTTCTTAGTTGCTGAATTCTTGGTTCTTTTCTGTGGAACAAAACTTAATTCGATGCTCCTTCCTCCAAATATCTCTACAACTTATTTCACTTGAGTTTTGTAATAATGATTACTAATGATAACCATGCCACCACTTATTCCATCCAAATCATCTTCATGATTACACACTTGTAATCATAATGTATAAATAGATGACTCATCATACCTACTTTTAAATTAAGTCAAATCACACATGAAAACATTTAATTCAACACTAAATATGTTAAAAGATATAATTACCATCCTTGATGATGTAATCCTTTTGCTATGATGACTCGTAATTCCTACAAGTGGAACAAAACATGATTAGATAAGATAGCTAGAATTCAAAATAATTCCCTTTTATTTGAACTAGCCAAAAAGAGAGGTCAACCACCATTTGCTGGTTTTCAATTGACCTTTGAGAGAATTTTTATTTTTATTTTTATTTTTTTGGGGAAGAAAACACCATTTGTTGGTTTTCATCTTCTTTCATTTGTTATGGATCTATCATCTGGTTATTTGATCATTTTAGAAGAACTGGGTTCTTCCATATGATCAAATTCTTTGTCTTCTTCAATCTTCCTCAAGAATTCATCCTTAGTGGGAGGCTTCCTATAGAGTTTCAACCTATGTCCATTGACCAAGCGTGTTCTACTAAAGCCATCAATGGGAAGTAACTGAATACAACCATTGTCAAAAATATTCTCAATCTAATAGGGTCCCAACCATCTGGTTCTCAATTTTCCCTTGAATTGTTGGTACTTAAAATCAAACAGCAATGCCCAGTCTCCTACTTTGAATTTCCTTTTCTTGATATGTGTGTCATGTCATTGCTTCCTTTTCTCTTGAATTATCTCTTTCTGCTTAAAGTGCTTCTATCCTTAATTCATCCAACTCATTGAGTTGAAGGATTCTTTCTTTTTTAGCTGCATTTAACTCAATTCCCACCTTTATTGTTGTCCTCAATGTCTGAAGTTCAAACTCTATAGGCAACAAGGGATTTTTCCCATAGACTAATTCATATGGTGAAAACCTGTTGTAGTTTTCCAAGTTGTATTATAATCCCAGACAACTTCAGGTAGTCTCTTTACCCAATATTTTCTCCCAGCTTCAACTATTTTGGTAAGGATGTTCTCCAATTCTCTAGTTTGTTATTTCAGCTTGTCCATTTGATTGTGGGTGGTAAGGATATGACTTCCTATGATTGATTTGGTAATAACTTGTGAAAGCGTGGATCATATTAGACATGAATTGTGGTCCTTGATATGAAACTATGCTCCTTGGTGCTCCAAACTTTATCATAATTTTATTCCAAAGGAAATCAGCAACTACTTCCTCAGTGGCATTTGTCAATGCCTACACTTCTGCCCATTATTTCACATAGTCAGTACACATAAGAATATATTCCTTCCCTTGTGAAGGAGGATTAAAGGGACCAACAAAATTCAATCCCCATCTCTCAAATGGTTCAACCACAACTTGAGGGTGAAGAGGCATTTCATTGGTGAAAGTTGGTTTTCCCATCCTTTGACAAGGATCACACCTCTTGATATATCTCTTCACATCCTTGTACAGATATGGCCAATAATAACTAGTGCCAAGTATCTTATGATCTGTTATTTTCACTGAGTAGTGTCCTCCACTTGGTTCATCATAACATGCTCTGAGGATGTCAAATATTTTATCCTCTCTTACACACCTACACAAGACAATATCAAGACCACATTTAAATAGCATTCCATTTAACCATTTGAATTGTGCACTAGTTTTGATTAACTTCTTTATTTGTTTCTTAGTGAAAGAAGGAGGAAAATTCCTTGTTGCAAGATAATTTTCCATATCAGCAAACCATGGTGTACTTGCTGAGATTGCAAACAATTATTCATCTGGAAAGTTATCCTTGATTGGATCTTGCTCCCCTGTAGTGGTTAGTCTTGACAAAAAATCAGCTACCACATTAGATTTACCTAGATTGTCCACAATGGTAATATAAAATTCTTGCAAAATTAATAACCATCTAATTATTCTTCCTCCAACCATTGGTTTGTTGAATGATCCGTGTGTACAAATATCTTGTACCACTCGTAAAGTGATGTCTAAATTTATTGATTGCATAAATCACAATAAGAAATTATTTTTTAGTGGTGTAATTATTTTAAGTGGGAGTAAGATTCTTACTAAGATAATAAATGGCATACATCTTTTCTTCCTCATATTTCTATCCCAATACTACACCAATGGAATAATTTGAGGCATCTATTTGGATATGAAATGGATTTTCCCAATTATGTCCTCTCAATATTGACACTTTGATTAATTTTTCTTTAATTTCTTCAAAAGCATGCTGACACTTTTCATCCCAAAGAAATTCACGGTCCTTGGTAAGAAAATTAAACATGGGGGTAGCAATTTTACTGAAATATTTTTAGAGAGCCTATAATACCCAACATGCCCTAGAAATGATTTGATATCTATGGGGTCTACGAGGAATAGGTAAATCTAAAATGATCCTAATTTTGTTTTGATCTACTTGAATTCCTTTTTTTGAAATATGGTGTCCTAATACAATCCCCTCATCCACCATCATGAAACAATTTTCATCACTAAGAGATAGGTTGTGGTGTTCACATCTTGTTAACACTCTATCTAGATTTATCAAATTATCTTCAAATGTATCTCCGTACAAAGTGAAGTCATCCATATATACCTCAACACAATCATTTGTTATATCAGCATAGATTGCAAGTACATCTCTCTCTGGAAAGTTGCAGGAGCATTTCATAACCCAAATGGTAACACTCTATAGGAAAAATCTCCCCATGGACATGTAAATGTAGTTTTTTCCTGATATTTAGCAGCAACTCTGATCTAATTGTACCCACTAAATCCATCCAAGAAAGAAAAGTACTGTCTACCTGAAAGGTTATCTAGGACTTGATCTATGAATGGTAAAGGAAAATAATCTCTCATTGTGGCTTTGTTTAGTTCCCTATAGTCAACACATATTCTCCATTTTACGTTATTTTTTGGAACAATTATAAGAGGAGATACCCACTAGCTATCTGAGATAGGGTAGATGCAACCTACTTGTAATAGTTTTTTAATTTCTTGTTTGACTATATCCCTTAAAGCTGGATTAATCCTTCTTAGAGGCTACCTAACTAGGTTTAATGTTTTCAGTATATATGTGATGAGTGAAAATACTTGGATGAATCCCCTTCATGTCTTTGTAATCCCAAGAAAAATCTTTAGTATGAGTTTTTAGAACATCAAACAATTTAGCTTCTTTATCATCCTTCAACCAACTGTTAATGTTTATTGTTTTACCTAGTTGAATTTCAACATGTTTGGTTCCAATATGTGATGAACTTATTTGTGGGAAGGGTTTCATTAAAGTATTTAATGGACATGCATGTGGTAACAACATATGGTATGTAGCAACATCTCCAAAAGTTCCTTGAGACAAAATACTGGAAAAAGGACAGTAATGAGAATTATGATACTTATCTGTTTACAGACCATCATCACTGCTACTTTCCAAAAAAATTTCACTACTTCTAGATGTACATGAAACTGAATCTACTGATTCATCCTCTCCCCATGAGAAATATCGTTCCTCCAGAGTGAAATCATTTTCAATAAAAAATAACTGCTATTGACATGGTTCTGGAACTAAATGTGGTGCTTCCAGAACTATAGCCGCATGTTCCGGAACTAAGTTCATGGGTTCCAAAACTAAGTTCACAGGTTCCAGAACTAATTTTGCGCGTTCTAGAACTAAGTTTGCATGTTCCAGAACCATTTTTGATTACTTTGAGGATAACAAGTTCTCATCCAATGTTGGATTAATCATCTCTTCTACTTCTCTTACATGATCCTGTAATGTGATCATAGCCAAAGAAGACAAATTTTGCTTATTAGTTTCAGGAGAATCAACCCACAATTGTTCATGATTTTCAGTAAAAGGTTGTGCAGTAGGATATAAGGAATTTTTCTTAGAGTTATTACCATTCAAGATTGTCATATCACATGACCTGCAATCTATTAAAGTAGCAACTGTAGCTAACCACGGTCTACCAAAAATAATGGTATAACCTAATGTTTTACCTTTTGGCTCAGCAGAGAAGGAAGTCAACTGGATATTCCCATGACTCCACCATAACCACCACGTCTTCAATAATTCCTTCTGGTTTTGCTATAGACTGGTCTGCCATCTACAATATGGTATTAGTAGGTTGTATACCCGTTAATGGTAATGTTTTTAGAGTATCCACTTTGTCATTACATTGATAGCCACTCCCAAATCTACCAAAACATTATGTATATCCTTATTTCCTATAGAGATGGAAATAAAATAACTTCTAGGATCTTCGTATTTGGGAAGTAAAAGTTTTCCTACTAATAAATCAGCAAGTTTCCCATCTACTTTGATAGTCTTGGGGTACTTGTTTCTTCCTTCCAGGATTTTTCATACATAACATTTTGATTAATTTGTTCAATTCTAGAATGTCTTTAATTACTTGTAATAGTGGTATTTCAATATTCAATTTCCTTAGTTCCTGTACCAATTCAGACTCCTTGATTTCTATAGCTTCTTTGAATCTCTCTGGAAATGGAGTCTCAGTAGTGTTGCTATCTAGCTCCTTTTCTTTTCTTTCTATATCCTCTTTTGGAACAACAGTACTAGGGATTTCATTTTCTTCTATCATTTCAGTGATTATAAGGGGTGGACTATTAATGATTTTCCCAGATCTAGTTTGAATATCCTTACAATCCATAGCATGTAAATCAACTGATTTTTCTGGTTCTATTCCATAAATAGGAGTTGTTTGTTTGTTTATTGGAGTTCTACTCTTGGTTGTGGCTTGGCGTTTGTCTTTGGAATAAATTCTCGCTTTGTGAATTCTATGAGGAGATCCCATGATGGCCTATTGATTCTGATTTGGATATGTTCTTCCTTGAGAATATTTACTAGGGTTCCATCTAGGTTATGACCAAGCATAAGGATTTCCTTGACCAACCCATGGTTGTTGATGTCCCTAAGCATACCAAGCTTGATTTGACCAATCTTGAGGGTTACAAGCTGGTTGAGGTGCCCAAGGTGCTTCTCCCAATTTTTGGTACTAATTGAGTAGCCCATGGCATTGTCTAGGGATTAGGAACTAATCTTGGGATAAACTACCATTGGTTAGGTTGTCTCTAAACAAAATTCAATTCTTTTGTTGTAGATGAGGCACTGGTTTGTTTAAGCCGATTCTTAATAACTGGAACTAAAGAACAAATATCAGCATCATGTTCTTTAGATTCACGAGATAAGACACATTTCTGCTTTTTATCCAAAGGACAGAGTCTCTTAGTGCATGCTGCTTCTTCCTACATCTAAGACAATACATAGCCAATGGTTCATTTTTGGCATTTTCTTTAGCTTGTAATCCATCTATAGTAGAGGTTAATTGCACTATAATTATTGTTTTACATTTTGTTAACTCATCCATTAGTTTGTTCATATCTCGGGTTTATAATTTTCACCGATTTTCCTTTTCTATGTCCACCTCTAGTTCTGGAATAGCTTATACAAATCTCCTTAATTCCATTTATTCTTATCTGATCAATGTCTCCACCTCCTATCAAGTTAAGGGATTCCCTAGATTCATCATCCAACCCTATAAGAAAAAAGGTTTTACTTAAATCCTCTGAAAGCAAAAATCCACGTCTTTTGCTAACAAAGAGGAATTTGTCTAAATAGTCTTGTATGTTTTCATCTTCCTCCTGCTTGATTTTGAAGAATTCTTCCTTCCTATTTCTCCCTCTATACTAATCTTGGTATTTATCTAGGAAGAAAGTCTCCATTTGTGCCCAAGTGCTAATAGATTTGGATGGTAATCCCATGAACCACCTCATTGTTGCATCCTTCAAAGTGGATGGAAACAACTTGAGTTTTTGATTATTTGTTTTATAATCATAGGTCTGACATAGTACCTTGAACTCAAATAGAAATTGGTTAAGATCTTCATATGACATCCCTCTAAATGTGGGTAAATGTGTAGGTGAGATATTTTTCATTGATGTATCATCATCTCCCAATTGGATTGGATAAGTAAAGGTCCTATCAGGTACTCCCTCATCTTCTCATGCCATTTAAAAAAATATTTTCTAAATTTTCCTCCCAATCAATGTGGTAAGCGGTATGCCTTGGGGAAGGTGAAAAATTAGGAGTAGGAGGTTGACTACTCAATTGAGAATTAAAACTTACCCTAAATGGATCTTGAGTAATAAGCCTTCTCCTTTAAGTTCCACTTCCTTCAGGTGACTGATCTAAGAATTCTAAAAGTGGTAATTCTATTTCTTGTCGATAGGGGATGACGTGCCTCCAATTCTTGATCAATTTCCTTACTTTGACTAGAGGATGTTATGAATTCTTGTGAATATGTTTTTGAGAGGAATCTACCTTGTGATTCTCTTGGTCTACTCATATATTTTTTGATATAGTAGGGAAGATCCTTCAACTACTAGATGTATGTTTTGTTTCTCTTACTAACACTTAATTAAAAGTTCTAAATAGTGTTCCACTAAAGTGGCACCAAAAATTATGGGTGTCATTATTCCCTTCATTTAATCAACTTCTTGTTGATGTCATATCAAACCAAGGGTGTGTCTAAAGCTATATACAACAAGAGTAATCTAATCGATCTAGTAGTTGACTGTAGTTATTTTTGTATTTTCTGGGGGATCTCTTCAATGTCTTAAGGACTTCTTGGTAAAACCTTATTTAAATCATGATATGAAAACTTGTTGAAAGTAAACACACTTTGAAAGCTTTCTTTGAAAGGAAACAAATTGTGCGTAATGGAAACACACTTGCTATTGGAAATAAAAACACACTTGATTCTAAAGTAAACACACTTGCTTTTGAATTAAACACACTCATTTTAGAATGTTTGAAAATAATTGTAACAACTACAATAATCTAACTAAACACCTACAGGAACAAGTATACAATAGATTTTAACTAAAAGAATTAAAACAATAGAGAATTAATAGATCTAAGCTATTTGTTTGAAGAAATATAAATACCAAATAAACGGATATCCTAGCCCTTGGGGAGTGGACCCTTGCTCCTCCTCAAATCAGGATTTAACAACTTAGAATTCTCTCAAGTAAGAATGGATATTTTATTGATAAAACATTCAGTTTTACAAAATGTGTTGGATCTGAGTACTTAATCTATATTTCTCCTCTGTTCTATATCTATCTCATATCATATTCTATCTATTATATTTATCTACTACAGGTCTATTTTATATACATTTTACAATCACAGTTGTCTCAATGATTCTGATGAAATTGAATCATGCCCAAAATAGATGTTGAGTCGATTATGGCGGCTGATAAGATAGTTGTAAGATAACTATCCCTAGATATGCATTCTGAAATATTCTCATCCTTTCCTGATTGAAAGGGTCATAGATGCAAAATATTTGGATGTGGTTAGAATAGATAACTCCCATTGGTTCTAGAACTTTAGAGAAGTTCCAAAACCATAGGAAATCATTAAGGATCAACACCGTGAGAATTTTGGAGTTGTACCCAAGAGTTTTGGAACTAATTCTAAAAATTCAGAAACTAAATAATGGAGTTACGAAACTAATTCCAAAGTTCTAGAACTAAATGATGACTATGTGATGGAGTTCCGAACTAGCTTGGAAGTTCCGGAACTAAGTTGTGTAGGAACAGATGCTACCAAAAACATATTGAACGCTACCTACTTCATTTCCTCGACTGATTAGACCTGCTTTATTACAAAACTGAATTTCAAACACACACTTCGTTAGGAATTCTAGAGATTTTAACATTAGAATCACAATCAATCAAAAGATAGACAATTACATCCTAACTTATATCAGATCAAATAAAAGTCACAAAATGCAATCAACTTAATAAAAAGGAGAGTAAGATGAGATCATATATTATACATTAATCAGAAATATTCTAGCCTCATCAGAACCACCCCCATTGTTGTAGTAAGGAATTATTCCAAAATTTAATGTTCTAGTTGAGAGGATAGGGACATACCCTTTTAAAAAACACATGTAATACAAAGGTGTGAAGGGGAATGGTGTGTTTTTATCTTTTAACTTAAATGTGGTTTTAAGTAGCACAATATTTGACAACATGTATGAAAACACGTGTTAGAGGGTTTTTCTTTGTCTCAGTTTCTTATTTCTTTGACATGCAATTTTGGTCCTATATGTAAGGAGTTAGTATTTTTCCATAAAAGATCATGATATTAAAAGAGAGTTTGCATGTTGCTTTTGATTCCTAAGATCACCAAAAAAGGCACGAAGGAAGAGCATACACAATGCAGAAACCCAACTAAAACAATATATGGAAAATACCTTAAGTTTTTTTGTAGAAGGAAACTCATTTTAGCCAACTTTGAACTTTAATCTATTTTAAAGCTTAAATTGAAGTGTTTTGGAAGCAAAAATAGAAGGTTTTTGAAACATTTTTTATTCCCAAGATCACCTAAAAGGTGCGAGGGAAGAGCATACACGTTTCAAAGGACCCCTACAAATGAAAAATGTGAACACTCAACTAAGTTATCACAAAAATATGATGGAAAATAAACCTACAAATGAGTATTAGTGTCACAAAACCTTTCAAAGTGTTAGAACGGTCAAGAAAACAAGTTTTTAGACTTTAAGACATGTTAAAAAATGACTATTTACCTAATAATGTAAAACCATAAATTTTATATAACTCAAAATCCCAATTTTATGATTCCATTGTGTATTTCTCTTTAATACCTTTCCAACACAACAAAAATGGAGTCATTTCAAGCTTGGGAGCAAAAGTTATGGCCTTTGGAAGATTGGTGGTGAATGCAGTTCGACGTAGACACACCCCAATAATGACATGTACATGCATGTTTCAATGGGGACGTGCCCAGAATGACACCTACATGCACCCCTATAAAACCTACAAAAATCATGGAATTTGAAAATTTTCAAAAGCAAATAGGTTAAAGGTTAGCCAAAGAAGCCTATTTTTAGCTCAAAACCACAAAATATACATGATCAACGATGATTTAGCCTACTTAAAAAATGAAATCATGTAAATAACAAGCTATTTATTCTAAAAAAATGAAAGTGGTTAGAAAACCTAAAATAAATAGCTTGAAAAGACTCCATTAATGGAGGATGGACTTCATGTCCCACCAGGCGTGCTAAATGTATGCAATGGAAAGTTGCAAAAGCTATGGAATGAGGCTAAAGAACCTCAAAGCTTTGCTAACTCAACTATGCACCATGAGATAAGATCTAAACAAGAGTTAAATAACATGAAAAAATTATAAATTTGACAAAAACATCAAAAACTAACATGATAAAGCTACTCTCTACTCTTTTGAAAGCTATAAAACATTGAACCTATGAAGATCCTAGCAATCAAATTGTGTGTTGTTTACTCCCAAACATAGTGAAGAGATCTCTCCAAGTTGGCTACATGGCCAAGCTTTAGATCTTCCCTTACTAACTATATTTGGAATGGATGGATGCAAGATGGAGGATCTCTCAACAATGGAGTATGGCCAAGATCCAAATTTTCTATAGCTTAAAGCTATCACAAATGATTTCTAATGCCTTTCCAAAGTGCTTGAGAGAGAAGGACTTGTGAGTGAAGTTGTGTGTTTGAGAGGGAGGGGTGACCCTTCTATTTATAGTTTTCCAAATGGAAGAGTTTGAACTTTGGGTGCATGTGGGACTAAAGCTCAAAAATCACTTTTAGATTAGATTAGGATAAACATGCTTTAGGCTTAGATAAGCTTGGTTTAGTCTAGTTAACTAGCATCTAGGCTAGTTAAACTTGATTAATAAGTGATTGAGACTCATTGAGAGTTAGGAGAGGGTCTCGGATAACCAATTATGATTGATAGATAGCCTACGAAGCCAATAGAAGTGGTCTAGAGAGAACTAGGGAGGTTCTGAATGGTCGAAAGGAGGAATGTTTAGCTAATAAGAGAGATATTAGCCAAATAAGTTGAATATGGGAAGAATACGACCGAGAAGGTGTCGTAAATGGGCATCCTAGGAGTGGGGCTAAGAATGGGGAATTAATGAAGTGTCATTAATTGACTGGATTGGAGGAAATGCTAAGTGTAAGCATATTTTAGGTGTCTATAGTTTCAATCTTGTTTTCTCTAAGATTGTTGTTTTTTTATGTTTTTATATGAAAATGTTTTCATGTATTTTATTGAATACAAAAACCTCACTTTCAAATGGAGAAAATTTGGTAGAGTGTCGACAACATATGAAGGTGTGGGGAAAAAGGAGTAAAAATGCACTTAGTGTCATATTCATATCTTGAAAGTGGAAGGAGGGAGAGGGAGGGAACATTTTTGTGTCCCTGATGTCCCTTTGGCATTGAGGGAAGAAAGGGACATCAATTTGTATGTCATGACTCATTACGACACTTGGAAAAGATTTGACGGTCTAATATTTGGCTCCACTAGCTCTATGGGGCTGGAAAACTACTCTTAAAGGGGTCACATGGGTGACCAGGAGGCTCCCTAGGGGTTGGGTGAATTTTTTTGTCCTTGATTTACCCTAGAATAAAGGTACATGAGGGACATCAGTTTGCATGGTGCTCTAGGTGATGACATGTGGCAACGATCCAACGATGAAAGATTTGAGTTCTTACAAGCACATGAGGGCTAAAAACATGATATTGGAGGTCGTATGTGGGTTCATAAGGATTTTAGGGGCTAGAAAATATTTCTTGACCCACATTTCCCTGAGCTTGATGGATGTAAGGGACACAAAAATGCACCAAGCTCCTAGTGCTGATACGTGTCCTGTTCAAAATTTGACTAAGTATGAGGTCTTGAGAGAAAACTTGAAACGGTGATAACTTGAGCTTTCGATGGAGTTTTCGGTGAAAATTTACATTAATTTTAATGGAATTGTCCTTATGAATCCAATTTTTGGGTTTCAGCTCTTTATTCTTCGATCTATTCCCTAAAAAAGTGGAGTTTTGTTTTGGTTCCATAGTTGAGCCTTGAAAACATTAACTGCAGACCTATTACACCAAACTATTTTGAAATATATAATTTCACCATATTGTATGGATTTTAATTCCATTTCCAATGATGTTTTATTTATCTCTTAACTCCATCCAGATCTCTCGAAATCACTTCCCGAAGTTTAGTTGCTTTTTTGGCCATGTGCACTGCCTATGCTTGAGAAAAACCTGATTTCAGGCCTATTATGCCAAAGTGTTTTAAAAAAATAATTTCACCATATTATAGGGACTGTAATTACCTTTCCTAATATGTTTTTTTTAATTCTAACGCCATCCGGAACTCCTGGAATCACCTTTCAAGTTCAACAACTTTTTTTGCATGTACACTACCTAGGCTTGTGAACCCTGTTTTTGATCAAACTACTCCAAACTCTCCAAATATTCCCCGAATCTTCCAAAATAAATTTCATGATGTTTATAGACCTAGAATTCACATCTACATTTATTTTTCTTTGATTCTACCCTCCAAGGGGTTGCGCTTGTTTGGGAAGACCAGTAATAACCCTTCCCATGACTGCCTCGAAATTTACATTTTTCAAGAACACATAAAATCACCTAGGGGTTGAATTGACTTTCCTAAATCACCTAGATGAATTATTAAACATAATCTAGGAGTTCATTGGACTTACTGAGTGGACCTTGGGTGCCTAGGATGGATAGGACTTAAAAACATTTGGCGTAGGGGTATTGTTGTCATGTTGGAAAATTGTCAATTTCCCTGTTGCACATTTGCTTGACAACACCCTTCACCACCCATAAACCTTTCAAAAACAAGAAAAATTATAATAATAGCCATACTCCTTTACAAGAGAATCCAAAAGCATGCAAGTGCTAATAATATATCTTTTAAATTTAACTCCTAGAACAAATCCTATTATTAGCTCAAGACTTTGCATGTCGTTTGGTATTCTACTCGATCCCAAAATAGCCTTGAGTAAGATGCAAGTCTTCTATGCAGCATGCTTCACACTCTTTGTCCCAAAAATATCATGTTCTACCAAAATTTATAAGTCCTATTTTCCACGGTTCTTGGGCACACCCGTATTGCACAATACTTCGCTCTCACTTGCACGTCCTATGCCCACGTGCCTAAACCTTCCACGCTTTCATCCTTGAGATATATTTCATTTACTCAACATTACCCCATACTAAATGCATTTTTACCCCAGAAATGTGTAATTATGACTGATCTCCCAATAAAAAGAATAATTAATCAAAGAAAAAATGAATAGATAAAAAATAATGAATTTCTACTCATCGCTTTGCTCCTCTACTGCGCATGATCAACTCGGATACACATTCTTGATCTCGAGGCTCTAACACCTACCAATCACTCAATGCATATCCTGTTTTATCGGGGACATGTGTAACCATGACATCCAACTCATCTGATTCATGTTCTCCTACTCATTCGGAAAATTCTAACAAGGTTTTCCATGTTAGAAATCATGCCCTCCATATAATCCATCTTCTATGCGATGAGATTTCTGATTTCATTCAATTTGTCCTTATGTGGTTCTTGGGATTCTACAAGTGCATTGTGATTTTTATTTACCATAGCCAATCTCTCCATGCATCCAAGTGTTTCATCCTTTTGTGCTTGCAGGACCTCATTCTCTTATGTAATGGTTCTTATCCTAATTATTGCATCTCGGTGCCGCGCACATATTTAGGGCTTGATTTTCCTTCTAGAACTCACCTCTTAGGGTTTGTAATAAAGATTAATATCTTTCAAACTTCATAGAAATGTTGGCCTTTACCCTTGTGCCTCTTCTGCAAGATATTTTGGTGTAGGTAATCATAAAAGTTCTTCATCTATCACCGAGTTTAACCAAAGTGTGTGTACATAATGTATTGTAGAAGGAAATTTATGTGAAACTTGTTGCTCCAAATGAGGTCTTACGTTCAAGATGTCATCACCGATCTGCTTTTCCATGCTAATTAAAGCTTGAGCTTTCCCCTCACCTTTTCCATTTTTGCAATTAGGCAATGAATTTACTTATCTTTTTCATTATTATCTTCCATCAATAACCTCATAGTTGTCACTTTATCCACATTCCTATGTGCAACTTCTGCAGATACCTTCACCAAGGCATTACTAACCTGCTCATCTTATATTAATGGGGGCTTAATAGTCTTGTGTTTGACATGTGGTGCTTTCTTTATCCTACGTGAGACTCATGATTCTTCACCCACATCAAAATTAGGCTCATCCATATGAGTTTGCATAGACCATGACAATTGTTTTTAGATGTCCAATATTAGGCCCCTGAAATATTAGCTAAGTACAAAATGGCACGTAGGTGCACAAGGCCTAGTTGAAGAAAGGCATTCAAAAAGAAGGTGCACAAGAAATGGTTTAAGGAAACTGTATGCGTACCCAAAATTGCAAGCTACTTGTCTGCCGAGCAGTGTAATAAGTGCCCGATGATGATACGGTCTCCTTGCAAGGTGTTCGGGATCCGGAAGAGCTCTCCGAGTGTGCGTTAACATCCCGCATGCTCCGCTTAGCCCCCGCGTGCTTTATTTTCTCCCTTTTCCTCTTTTCGGGCCTTTTTCTCTTGATTGAAACTACCGCCCGCCTGGCGGCAGGGGTATTGTGACCACCGCCCGACAGGCGGCGGACTGTAACCGCCGCCCGCCCGGGCAAGCGAGTAGTCTCGTGACCGCCACTCGAGCAGGGCGGTGGTCCTATAACCGCCACCTCGCTACGGCGGTGGTCCTTTACGTGTTTTCCGGATAAGGCTGTTTTTACACGACTCACGTAAATTCAACGATTTACTTGCTTTCTTTTGCCGACTTGGGCTTACATTTATGTTTTTGGTCCCCTGGAATAGTGTTTGGCCTTTGTTTATGGTTTAAAGAGTTCTACTTGGCTTTTACCTTGGGTAAATGCAAATGCTATAAATAGATGGCTTGTGCTCAAGCAAGGGGCCACTATTTTTACTCCAATCTTCTCATTATCGAGTGCTTTGGTCATTTAGTTTTCTTAGGATTGATAGTATAGTTCATTTCATGTTTGGTTAGCATTGTATTGCAGCTAGTAAGCCACATACTCATCTTGTGCAAGTGCTATCATTGCTTCAGCCCTCAGGGTTTACTCCTCAAATAGAATAGTTTCGGTTCTAGACGCTCTATGTTGCATGACTCGCAATAGATCCCGCTAGGAATTGCATAAGCCAAGCTCGTACTCTTGCGCTATCCCTCTCCTACCCACGTTTTATTGATTCGAGTTACGGGCTGCCTTTATCCTAATATCTATTTCTATTGACGCTAGCATTACATGCTTTTCTGGATCCAAGTGAATACGAAAAGAACAAGGAGATCACACTAAGGGGGCGAGATCACATATACCATCGGATTTTCCAGCTGTTACTGCGAGAATCCGTGTTTTAGCTTTCAAAGTTATAATTAGAATCATATCAAATAGAGTAGTTAATTACTTCATTTCAGTTAGTTCTATTCTCGATATTGCCAGGGAAGCTGTGGGGATTGATAGTTTCGAGAAACTATGATTCATTCCCTACTTCGAGGTAGGATCGAGGTCTTTCAAATAGATTAGGAAATTTGTTTTATTGTTTAGAATAGGACTACAAATTACACAGACAAATAGCTACACTTGGTTATTCTGTTTGTTTTAAATTATTAGCTTAGCTGTCAATTCTAGATATTTTAAATAGCTACTTTCTTAAATTCATATAGCTCGTCAGAAAATACAAAAAAATAGAGAAGTCATATATGCTATAGATATATTGCAAATAGTTAATTTTCATTTTGCCACAGTTCATTTTATATTGTTGTTTTATATGACAATCACGGGACCTAGGGAGCCCAGAGAATACGTATTCGAGCCAATAGTGCCTCAGCCCAATCTCATTACAGCAATAACTGATATAGACCAAAATCTTAGGATTCAAGTCTTCCGAACAACGGTAAGCTTCCAACAAATCAATTCTCAGTTAAACGGGTTAAACAGAGAAGACGACCAAGCACACACGTTTTGGTCGAATCAGCCAAATTACAGATTACCCTAGGTATATATGACTGTAGGAGGATTAGAAAGAGAACAAACCTTTGGTTGTGATCCTTTGGTCCCACAGCCAGGTGAAGGAGACATTCTCATAGATATAGATACCAGTTTAAGGATCCAAGTTGCACGAACGCCTGCGAGATATTCTGAGAAGATCACACAATTATTAAGTCTAAACATAGAGGCTGAGAAAGCATATGATTATTGGATACTAGGGATTAGGACTTGATTCCACGCATGACCATAACAGGTCCACAACAACTGCGAGTTTACGGTTGTGACCTAAAAATCCCACAGCCTAACGAATCCATAGGAGAATTAGACATAGATACTGGCCTACGCACACTAGTGTTCCAGTCTACTCCACATCCACCCATTATTATCGAACAATTATCCTTGTTAGACACAGCAGCTAACAGAGCTAAAGAATTCTGGACTAGGCCAGAGAATCATCCGTAGAAGTAATTATGTCCACCATCCACCTTATGACCCTATCTGGGGATATAAATGAGACTATCCCGGGTCATTTCCCACGTATTCCACAGCCAATAGACCGAATCACGCCAGAGCTCGATATTGATTGGAGCCTTCGAGCAGTCATCCTTGTTGATCGATCTATCACACCAGTTCAGGTTAGAAGGGCCTTCTTTGCCTTAGATTCACAAATTCCATTAGTGCGTATTGAGGATATTAGATTTCCTAACTAAGTTGTCTGCATTCCATACATTTTCCATCCCCACCAAATTTATCTCGCACGACCTCGGAGGTCGGTCGCACGCGAAAGAGTTACTTGTAGATTCTCACGCTCACTTGTCACTTTTCCAGAGTAGAAAATTGGTGAACCCGACGTGAAACAAACAACTATTTCACCTACTAAAAACCTCATTAAGCCTTCACATCAGCTTCACCAACAAAATTGGTGAACCTGACGTGAAACAAACAAAATTAGTGAAGCCGACGTGAACTTTACGCTTTTCCTTGTCAGTCATAGTATACGTTTTCATCCAAATTTAGTACACTTTTACCTGCCTCATTAGCTTTCACAATCATCTTCGTTCACTCCCTTTATTCTACGGGTATTCATATACCCCCCAATATGTCGGGATTCGATGCACATGGCGACCCCTCTTAGGTCTTGAGGCATACTACGCCCAATGTAATAGACAACCATCATCACCCTCACTCTCGGTGTGGGGAGACAAATATTCAACTAATTAATTATCATCACAAACTCCAAGGATTAGATATGGTTCGTCCTTCCAAACAGAGGGTTGAAACAACTCACTCAAACGCAACAAACAGAGCCTTCTGTGTTCAAACAATATGACATTCACCGGAGAATCTGTTCATCTCTTCGATGCTACTTAGACCACAAATTAGTAGACAATCGATTTATACCAAGGTTTAGACGATGAATATTCGGTACATTATGCCGGGAATGAACAACATTCTCAAGTATGTACCCACCTATAGGGGTTTACATACACAACCCGAGGTTTCTTTTCGAGAAAGTACCTCCATACCACATCATATAGAAAATACACTGGGAAACTTGGCAGATACCAATCGCTTCATATCAGGATATCATAGACCCATAAAAACCATGATATACAACAAACGCCACCAAGGCAAAATGTCGTGACCTCCCCAAATGAAGTCATTTCAACTCTAATAGAAAGGGTTAGAGGGTTAGAGCTTTCTCAAGCAAGTCAAAGATCGCAACTCATGCAAACAGGGAGTTCTAATCCTCCACTCCATCCTAGCCAAGTAGATCTCCTCACAGGAGTAGGCACGTTGGGTATGACTCCTCAGTATTCACAACAAACACCAACTAGACCCACCATCTCTAATACTGTTCCTCCCGGTCTAGTACAGAACAATCCATTCCTAGACAGTACCCCGTCATACTTAAACATGTACTCCAAATAACCACAAGGGGATATGTTCTCCTCTCCCGGCATGTTTTCTCAAACATAGGGGCTTCCTTACGCCCCTGCCAACACGTACGCTACGCCATATCAACAACCCATTCCAACGCCACTTCCGCAATAGGCACCGTCAATGGTCGAAACATATGCAATAGGGACTTACTCGAATATTTGAAAGAGCCTTTAGATTTCACCATACGAAGCGTCATGCTTCCAAGACCTCTTCCCGATTTTCCCAAGTACAAAGGAGAGGGAGATCCAAATGCACATATCAAAGCTTATGCTACAGCCATTCGAGAGCTACTCCCATGGGATGGGGTTGTTGCTAAAATATTCCCAAAAAATTTAGAGGGCATTGCTCTTGATTGGTATTATAGAATACCCGAGGCTTCTATATGTTCATCCAAGCAACTCATGTCTGAGTTCATCAAAGCCTTCGACATGAACAAACTATTAAGAATAGGAATCGGGAGTTCTTACACATCAAACAAGAGCATAACGAATCTGTCGCCCATTTTATCCAAAGGTGGTGTATAGTCCTTTATTCCTCGGCAAGTGCTCCAAATATGGATCAAATGGAACTATGTGATTTATTCCTTCATTCGCTTAATAGAGAAGTGAAGGAAGAAGTCCAGAAGTTCCCATTACAAACTTACGATGAGGTACTTGAGAGTGCTCTTCAAATAGATCAAGCGGCATTGATAGTGGTCGAAAAACATATGGAGCAAACGGGAGGTTAATTGCCCCCAATCGAACACTACAAATTATCCCACTACCACAAACGTCAATCAAGGACCTAAAACTCTTAACAAAAATCGGGTGACAACGATGGAGTAACCCGACCAGCCCAAGAAGGTAAATGTTGTCAATAGTCCATCACAAATAAACAATCAACGAAACAACAACTTTACCCCGACAATCAACAAGTGGATTTTAACCAACAACAACAATGGCGAAATCCCATGCGGGGCCAAGCCAAAATTCAACTAGGTATCAAAACCAGAATTCAAACCAAAGACAACAAACCCACAATTTTGATAGACAACGGTTTGATCAAAATTACAGACCACAATACACATCAAACCAACAAACTAGGAATTACAATCCTAACTCATATTTTGGTTTCCACAAAATTCAAGGCCATGATACTAGAACGTGCCGTGACTACAATAAATTCATGCAACGCTTACCAGATGAACAGAGACAATTTTTCATGGATATGTTCTTAGCAGATCCCATGTCACCAACGTCAAATACCTTTTCGGGATAGTTTCCCCTCAAAACACGCCCCTCAAGATCTTCAATGATCCACTCCCAAATCACAATAACAACAGGCCAAATCCAACCGGAACAAACAAAGGTGTAATAACGAGAAACAACGATCATGAAGCCTCGACTTCGCTAAATCCATTAGTTACGCCCCAACTAGGAAGTCAACCACGACCTAAAGTAGTCGGTTTAGTGGAGTTAGATGCTGAATTACCCATCGAAGCCATAACGAGGACGCGAGATTATTTCTCTCAGCCAAGTCCGAACCACCTGCCAGAAATAGATGACATCCAGCAAATCGTAACAAAACCTATGGGTGCCTACGATTTAATTAATGACCTAACAAAAACCTTCTCGCATATTTCATTCTTAGACTTATTGAAGAACTCTCCTCCTTACAGGGCTGCTCTCTTAAAGCACTAGGTTTAGGTCATCTAATTAACATCACTCCACCACCTGAAACATAGGTAAATCACATAGACTTTGATGTTCATCCTCCGGGACAGGCAGATAGGGACGTTGAGTTCATATTCAAGATAAACAAAATGCCCACGGATGCTGAGATCGCACGTCGAGGTGATCCGGCTTTACATTTGCAAGTATGGGTTTATAATAACTACGTAAAACGTGTAATGGTTGACGATGAGGCGCAAGTTAACATACTCCCCTTCTCTTTCCTTCAAAAGCTAGGGTATGGAGAAACCAATTGTTCTACAACTTGAAATACACTAAGGGGCTATGATAGTCTTAAAGCCACCTCTGTTGGAACTATAATATTACCAGTCACCTTAGAACCCAAAACCATTTTGATTGAGTTTTATATTATAGATCGAAACCAACTATAATATGATCCTCGGCCACCATGGATACACTTTGCATGAAGGCAATCCCTTCTACACTATTTCAAGAAGTAAGGTTTTTACATTTAGGAAAAGTGTTCATGGCCAAATGTGATCCAAAACCATTTGATGTACACCTAGCCGACTTAAAAAAGAGACCAGTGTACACTCGGAGTTTGAACTCCCAACAAATCATCTTAATAAACCTACCGACACAAAAACAAAAAAAGAAAAATTGGTACCTCAATAGATCTTAAAACGTGGACGTAACCAAAACAACCCCAACTCCCAAAGATAAGGCTAAAACTATAGAAACGGTGTCATTAGGAACTACTTTGCCAAAAATCGTTGAGTTAATAGAACAAGATCTACCAATGTTCTTACCTTTCCATTCATAGGCATAGGATATTCTCTAGGTGTTGGCTCTTTGCACACAGAGGATCTCTGCATGGTGGAAATAGAATGCACAAAAGCAACAAATACCCCAACATCTATACTCCCAGATAAGTATTGGACTCTCCATTTTGATGGGGCTAGGTGCCATTACGGGGCAAAGGCGGGTATAATTCTTACTTCACCCGAGGAGAAAGTCCCGCCATTTTCCTTTAAACTAAATTTCGAATGTACAAACAATGGCGCTGAATATGAAGCCCTCCTCCTTGGCCTCACCTTAGCCAAAAGAATTGGCATTAATAACGTCGAGTCTTAGGAGACTCACAATTAGTGGAAAACCAAGTTTCAAGTATATGAAACCAAAGTGAGCACTTGCACTTTACAAAAAGGTTGTGTTAGATTTAAGTAAGGCATTTGACTTCATATCCATTGAAGCAATCCCGCGAGAGAAAAATCTTCTCACGACTCAATAGCAACTTCAGCATTGTGGTTTACTCCAAGCAATGAGTTAGAAGAAACCCATTTCACGGTATCCATTCGTGACAAACCATTGATAAAAACAACGAAAAATCCCCTTTTAAATGGAGGTGAACCTACCATCTTAGATCATGTTGATAACAATATGGCTACTTTGGATTACTTAAACACCTATGCGGCACTACATCTCTCCCATCATATGCTGGATTTGTCCTTAATTCCGCATTCATCTTCCTACTTCGGAAATCCCATGAGGGATTCTCCCTCACAAATAGAACCTAGCATATACGCAGTAGAAAATGGGAATGATTTGGATTTACCTCCAACACCACCTGAGTTTGAAGAGGTTAACGCCTCTTTAATCGAAGAAACAATCGATGTCAACATCGAAACAGAAGATGAACCAAGAATATTGAAATTAGGGTCCTCGTTAACCGTAGAAGAAGTAGAAATACATACTCGGATCCTCAAAGAACATCAGAAGGCATTTGCATTTAATTATAAAGAGATGACAGGAGTCGCACCCCACATCGTGGTACACAACCTCGTCACTAAACCTGATGCAAAGCCGGTTAAACAAAAATCGAGACCCATGAAACCCAAGGTAGCTCTCATGGTAAAGGAAGAGGTAATAAAACTCCTCCAAGTAGGATTCATCAAACCAATCGAATACTCCCAATGGGTATCTAACATCGTTCCCGTTCTCAAGAAGAATGGAAAGATACGCATCTGCATAGATTTTCAAGACATCAACAAAGCGTGTCCTAAGGATGACTTCCCGTTGCCATCTATTAATGTCATTGTTGATGCAATAGCTGGGTTTGAACTTTTGTCCCTCATGGATGGATTTTGGGATATAATCAAATTAGAATATCTCGAGCAAGATCAAGCTAAAACCACGTTTATAACTCCTTGGGAACCTATTGCTTTCGCTATTATGCCATTTGGTCTCAAGAACGCTGGTGCTACATACCAAAATGGCGGGCTATGACATATATATTTTCATGATCTAATTCATAAAATTGTGGAATCCTACGTGGATGACTTATTGGCTAAGGCCAAGAAGCATTGTGACCACCTGAACTTCCGCGTCATTCTCTCACGTCCCGATAGAATACGGAGTCATGCTAAATCTGAAAAAATGCATCTTTGGTGTAACGGGAGGGAAGCTCCTAGGTTACATCATATCATCACGAGGCATAGATGTTGACCCGACCAAAATTCAGGGCTGTCCTCGAAATGGTTCCACCTTCGAATGAATCGGAATAAGATCATTTCTAGGAAAGCTGGGTGCGATTCAAAGATTCATCCGGACTTAAGCTTCGCCATTCATCTAATCAACAATTTACTCAAGAAAGACTATAGCATTGATTGGATCAAGACCGTGATGAAGCCTTTGAAGTAGTTAAGTGTTTTTGTTGTCACCACCTACACTAATGCCACCTAAGCTAGATCACTGTTAATTTGATACTCACGAGCTACCAATGTCTCATTAGCTTGTATGTTGGCCCAAGAAGATGATGACAAAAGAGAACGTGCGATTTATTTCATCACCGAACGCTTCTCGACTATGAAACATGCTATACACAAGCGAGCGAGAATGTCTCGCCATAGTCTTCACAACCAAATGCCTAAGACATTATATGTTAAATCAAGAAACAAGGGTCATGGTAAAAACAGACCATTTATGAACTTTCCTCACACAAGGGTATTTGTCTAAAAATTTTGGACGTTTTATAACCTTAATGGGAGAATTCGAATTAAAATTTGTAAATCGAAGTCGGTTAAGGGACAAATCATTGTGGATTGGTTAGCAGATAACCCATTAGATGGAGGCAGTCTAGTAGATTTAGATTTCCCAGATGAGTGCGTATACTACGTCGAAACACGACCCTCTATCTCTGAGTGTCCCTGGTACGCTGATATCATTAATTATATCATGGACCATACGTATCCAGGAGGAGCTACAGAACAAAAAGAAGCGCATGTATTATTGTAGCCAAATACGTCATTATAGAGCAAGTGCTCTATCGAAAAGCATTCGATGGAATGCTCCTAAGATGTGTCGACACAGAAGAATCCAAGAAGATTCTCTATGAATCCCACAGTGGAATGTGTGGAGGCCACTTCGGTGGCCATGCCACCACTCGAAAAATACATCGAATGGGCTATTTTTGGCCCACTCTAGAACATGATGCAATAGAGTTTGTACACAGGTGCCATAAGTGCCAAGAATTCTCCCATGAGATTCACATGTCGGCACAAGCTCTGCAACCAATCACTACTCCATGGCCCTTTTCTACATGGGGCCTGGACTTAATAGGGAAATTCTCTCCTCATCCACAGACATGACCATAATTTTATAATAACGCCACCGAATATTTTACCAAATGGGTAGAGGCTATGCCTCTTACTACTATACTCGGGTTTGTAATCGCCAAGTTCATTTTGAACCAAATCATTTCGCAGTACGGTATCCCACAAATCATCATCTCGATAATGGAACTTCTTTTAAGAATGAAGAGGTTCATGAACTATGCAATAAATTTAAGATAAGCCATCATACGGCTTCCTTGTATTACCCTCAAGCCAACAGACAGGCTGAAGCGACGAATAAAACACTAAAATCCATTCTCCTTTAAACGGTGAAAGAAAACAAACGAGATTGGCACTTGAAGTTATATCTGACCTTATGGGCCCACCAAACCTCAATAAGAACACCAACGGGAGTAACTCCTTTCTCGCTAGTATTTGGGGCAGAGGCAGTTCTCCCACTCGAGGTTGAAATACCTAGTCTCCGCATTTCGTTACAAGGAATCCTGGATGAAGACACTTATAGAGAAGCACGTCTTTCCCAACTGGAGAGCCTAGATGAAACTAGGTTGGATGCTGAACAGCGACATAGAATCTATGCTGACCGGATGTGCCGGAATATAACAAGAAAGTCTACGAACACGACATATACAAAGGTGATCTAGTTTTAAGACTAGACAACCAGATTGACAGGAAGACCGGCAAAGGAAGAAAGTTCTGCCCAAATGGTTGGGCCCATACCGAGTCACAAAGGACTATGGAAATGGTGCTTACCTCTTGTGCACGCTAGAAGGTGAGGAATTTGGCGAAACAGTCAATTCCCTTCACCTCAAGTGTTTTTACGCGTAAAGTAAGCCTAGCACTACTTATATGACTATCTACATTGCATTTTCATATAGACTAGGATCATATTGTCCACTTGTTTCGTACACAAATTGTGATCAAGGAATCTATTCTCAAAGAAATTCATTACAAACTCATGATGTTGTTGGCATAAGCTCTTTAATCATACTTCTCCATTTTCACGATATCATCAAATAATCTTGGAATCATTTTATCAAATAAAGCTAGACAGGATGAAGTCCTAACGGTAACCATACCAAGATCTGCAAGTTTATTCTCACCTTGGTTTCTTCCTAGGGTAGGTGTGTATTGCCTATGGTCTATTCTAGAAGCTTCATAGTGTCACATCTATCCCATATATATATATATATATATATATATATATATATATATATATATATATATATATATATATATATATATATCTTGAAATAAGCACATATTGACATTTTACTCAAATAGACAAGTCAAACATTGATCAAACAAAAAAATTTTAAATTTACACATTTCCTTGCCCCACCAACCTTTGCGATGAGCTTGCATCTCTTACTAGTGGCGTAGGGTTGGGAAAGGATGGAAATGCCCTTACTCGCCTATGCTTTTCCCATGGTGATAAACCCATGCTTCTTACTAGTAGCGTGGGGCAAAGTGTAGGGGTCCTCTTGACAAACAAATACAAAAGGTCATACATAAGCAATTCAAACTTTGAAACTTTGAGTCAAAAACAAATGAATCGGATGTTCAAAATCCCAAGAGAGTTAAAATTCTAAAAACCCAGATTTTTCTACTATGTGGCCATCTACGGTCTAAGTCTGGATAAACCACAAAGCAAGTTGCATCCAAAACTATGAAGTCACTCAAGTAGGGTAGACTTGTGGTGTCCTAATTTGGTTCCACCAAAACTTTGTCTATCTTTCATCACTATCATTTAACTTCACCTCATAACTTGTACCCTTCCCAACTTTTGGTGATAAGCCCTCGCATCTCACTAGTTGCGTGGAGTTGGGAGTAAGGCAGCTTATCTGCTCATCATACTGGTCATATTCATCACTCTGCAAAACAAACATGAGGTATCCAAATTGCTCACAGAAGCTAAGATTCAAAATCACATTATATCTACATTATCATATATTAGCATCATGAAATACACAAAAGAAAGTAAATTAGTTACACCATTTGTTCACCATTGCATACATTCTCAAAATCATATAAACATACATCGCAGTATACATGAAGAAAACTAGAAATGGAAAAGAAGCCACGAGTGCCAAGATTTGATCCAAAACGAACGCATATATATAAATAATCAATGTTTATATATAATGCCATCATGCACTAGGCATGGTCAAAATGCTCAAAGAGCCCATGATATATAAAAGAATATATAATACAAAATACACGAGAGCCAAGTGGCTTCTCAATCCCTCCCTACGTGACCCCTCAAGGTGCGCACCTCGCTTAGGACTTTGGCTACGCCGGTGCTCGAATGAATGGAGGGCTCGGGGTCTCGAGGGGCATCCACGGCCTCACCACGCGAATGGCTCCTCATCGGTGCTCACCATCCTATAGCCTCCCAACTCCGTGTGGAGGGTCGACACCATCCCGGCCATGTACCAAACAGAGCGAAGACATCAGGTATGCCTACCGACTATCAAGGCTCCTCAAGATCTACGGACAGCTCCGCGCGGGTCCTATCCATGGGAATCATCAGGGAATCGGTACATACCCTACGGATCAAATCCCGCCACTCATCAATAGTCTCTGCAAAGAAAGGAGAAAACGAATTAGAAACTAAGCAAGAGGCTAAAACATACAAAAATAAACAACTAAAGAAGAGCCTACATATAAACATTAAAAGGGGGAAAGGGTAACTTACTTGGATCACGAGGCCTCCAGGATGGGTCGCTGGGGCCGGCGCCTGCAGCAAATGCCGCTGCCGACTGAGGGGCTGCTCCTGTGGTAGGAGCAATGTGTCGCCCCGCAACGGACTCATTCTCTCCACCATGGCTCGGGATAGTGTCTCCTCCGAGACTAGAGTCACCCTCTCTCGCACTCTTCTCGGCCCTTTCTTCTGCGCATAATGTCCCGAGTGTCATGCCACTCGTGATCACTCATCATCGATCTCCTCCTCCGACCCTCCTCCGTAAACTCCTCGGACTGGAGTCAATATCTATAGGGTCATCACCGCTATGGGCGGGACCCGTGGCAATCCGTAAAGGTGCTCGAGGCGCACTAGCTCTCCTCTAGCAGCGAACTATCCTCCTGGCTGCAATGGGAATGCCAGGAGTGACCACTGTCCAACCTCGGCCTCTAGGCCCCCCTCTAGCCTCACGAACTGATCTGTAAACTGGCGCCACTTGGGGAAGCATACCCGTATATGGTAGGCCAAATTTCTGAGGAACTCGGCCAAAAGGGTGCACCTCCACTCATCCCACTCGATCGATAAGCTACCCTGTGGTGTGGCAGGAGATCAAGGTAAGAGCCTCCACGCCCCATACACCGGCCATAAGCTGGTATGGTGTCACCTCCATATCTCGAAGTAGTAAGGGATGCAATCGGGCTGATGAGGTGCTCTCAGCACCAACATATCTCGTCCATCCGCTGCCCTCACACCCCGTGATCTGCCACCTCCACACCCCCCATAAGGGATAAAATGCTCGTAGACCCAACTCATGACTAGAGTTGGGTGGCTCGATGATTGCCTCCCTATAAACGGACCACCCTATATAGATCATGGTAGGTGGTCCCTGAATATCTACACCCCAAGCGTATTTCCGGCCATGCCCTCTATCTCGTGCAACAATGGGGCCTAAAGATGTAACAAGGTGTCCCCTCCTTGTCCCCGATCAATCTCGAGGCAAGGATCCCCATGATGGCCTCACAAAGTACGGGGATAGGCAAAGAAGGAATGGATCGAACTCTCACCCCCTTCTTCGACCCCGTGGAGATAACTGCATCTCCCATATAAGCTGCCCACTGTGTAATTTGTGCCCGTGAGCTCGCTATCTCCAAGGTGAGTTGCCTCCCGATGATCGGGACCCCACGCGGTAGACATCCTCCAAAGTAATGGTCCACTCACCGCGGACCCCGGCAATTGGAAAGTGTTCGATCTCGATCCCAAGATGAAAATAAGTCATAAAGGATGTGACTAGATGGTGCAACATGGGGCACACGCGATATGCGCAAAATGCCACTCTCTCAGTGTATCCTCCTCATCGTGTGAGAGGGCATCTAGTACCCCCAGGAGCCAATCACACTCCCTCTCTCTACTCCATCTAATATACTCCTCTCTCACCCGCATACACATAAAAACACAACAAAATAGAGTAAGTTAGTATCCAGCAATACTTGAGAAACTCATAAAAGCACATAGAAATGTTAAAAATACAAATACAATCTCAAAACAGTTCCTTTTGCATTCAGCAAAACCGCCACCCCGAGCAGGAGGTGGTTTTGTAATCGCCACCCCCTAAGCAGGGTGGCGGTCATAACTCGCCGCCCGGCCGGGCGGCGGTCGTGGTCCGAAAACCCATGCGGGTTTTAAACTAAAAAGGGCCTAAAAATCCAAAAAAATGACTGTTTAACCTAAAAATGGAGCCTACCCAATAGGCGCCCCCCCTAGATGAACCTTTTAACACTAGAATTTTCAAAAATGACCCCCCCATTACAACGAATTTATAATTTTAAATTTTAAGGGATAAAAACACAAAATTGAAGAAACCCAGCCTGTGATCTTGCGGGGTGGCATTCCACACGTGGAGGCATGATCGCTATCTCGCTGCAGACATTTCAACTCTACTCGCGCAAGAAACCGTCACCGTGGGTCCCAGAGCTCAAAAACAATCAAATCGATTCGCGCAAATGAATAGGAAAATGGGCCCACTTTCATATATATAGCACCCTGATTTGTTTTAAATGCCTTTTTCGCAGGTTCGGAGCACCGATGGAGGTAAGTTCATATCCCCACACAAATGGTACGTTCTCTTTCCCTATTATTTCAGCGTTTATTTTTAAATTATTGTGTCTATCTCCGCACTTGAGTTCTCTTTTCATTTTGCAGGGTAGCGGGAATTTTGGACAGCGTCATTTCGACAAACAGAGCGTATCGTATAATTTCTAACTCCCCATTTCGGGACCACCATACTCGAGACCCACCGTTTTGCGCCTTTTCATGGCTAAAACGCTTCTCCGAGGGGGCAATATGTACGTACCCAAAATTGTAAAGGTCTTGTACTCACCGAACAAAGGTAATAAGTGCCCCAATGATGATACAGTCTCCTTACAAGGTGTTCGGGATCCGAAGAGCTCTCCGAGTGTGCGTTAACATCCCGCATGCTCCGCTTAGCCCCAGCGTGCTTTATTTTCTCCCTTTTTCCTCTTTTAAGGCCTTTTTCTCTTGATTCTGAAACCGCCGCCCTGCCTCGGTGGCGGTCTCGTGACCGCCGCCCCGAAGCAGGCGGTGGTCTGTAATCGCCGCCCCTCGAGCGCGCGGTCCTTTACGCATTTTCAAGAAGGCTTTGTTTTACATGACTCACATAAATTCAACGATTTACTCGCTTTCTTTTGCCGACTTGGGCTTGCATTTATGTTTTTGGTCCCTAGAATAGTGTTTGGCCTTTGTTTATGGTTTAAAGAGTTCTACTTGGCTTTTACCTTGGGTAAATGCAAATGCTATAAATAGATGGCTTGTGCTCAAGCAAGGAGCCACTATTTTTACTCCAATCTTCTCATTTTCGGTGCTTTGGTCCATATTTTCCTTAGGATTGATAGTGTAGTTCATTTCATGTTTGGTTAAGCATTGTATTGCAACTAGTAAGCCACATACTCATCTTGTGCAAGTTCTATCATTGTTGACCCCTCGAGTTTTACTCCTCAAACAGATAGTTTCGGTTGACACTCTATGTTGCATGACTTGCAAATAGATCCCGCTAGGAATTGCATAAGCCAAGCCACGTACTCTACTCTTGCTATCCCTCTCCTACCCACGTTTTATTCAGTCAGTGTTCGGGCTGCCTTTATCCCAATATCTATTTCTATTGATGCTAGCATTACACGCTTTTCTGGATCCAAGTGAACACGAAAGAACAAGGAGATCACACTGAGGGGACGAGATCACATATACCATCAGATTTGCCACTGTTCTGCAGAATCCAGGTTCTAGCTTTCAAAGTTATAGTTAGAATCATATCAAATAGAGTAGTTAATTGCTTCATTTCAGTTAGTTCTATTCTCGATATTGCCAGGGAAGCTGTGGGGATTGATAGTTTCTGAGAAACTATGATTCATTCCTCACTTCTGAGGTAGGATCGAGGGTCTTTCAAATAGATTAGGAAAGCTATTTTATTGTTTAGAATAGGACTACAAATTGCACAGACAAATAGCTACACTCGGTTATTCTGTTTGTTTTAAATTATTAGCTTAGCTGTCAATTCTAGATATTTTAAATAGCTGCTTTCTTAAATTCATATAGCTCATCGTAAAAATACAAAAAAAGAGAAGTCCTATATGCTATAGATATATTGCAAATAGTTAATTTTCATTTTGTCATAGTTCTTTTTATATTTTTGTTTTAAATGACAATCACGGGACCTAGGAGCCCAGAGAATATGTATTCAAGCCAATAGTGCCTCAACCCAATCTCATTATAGCAATAACTAATATAGACCAAAATCTTAGGATTCAAGTCTTCCGAACAACGGTAAGCTTCCAACAAATCAATTCTCAGTTAAACGGGTTAAACAGAGAAGACGACCAAGCACACACATTTTGGTCGAATCACCCAAATTACAGATTACCCTAGGTATATATGATTTGTAGGAGGATTTAAAAGAGAACAAACCTTCGGTTGTGATCCTTTGGTCCCACAAACCAGTGAAGGAGACATTCTCACGAGATATAGATACCGGTTTAAGGATCCAGTTGCACGAACGCCCGCAAAATATTCTCCGAGAAGATCGCACAATTATTAAGTCTAAATATAGAGGCCGAGAAAGCATATGATTATTGGATACTAGGGATTAGGACTTGATTCCACGCATGACCATAACAGTCCACAACAATCATGAGTTTACGGTTGTGACCTAAAAATCCCACACCTAACGAATCCATAAGAGAATTAGACATAGATATGGCCTACGCACACTAGTGTTCCGGTCTACTCCACATCCACCCATTATTATCGAACAATTATCCTTGTTAGACACTAGGAAAGAATGTATCAAGGGTTGGGAATTATAAATTTTCTTTTGAGGGCCTAGTTATATAAGTCCAGTTATAATGCATGACTACGGTCTACCTTTCTGTGACATTTTGTAATGGCCTAATGAATGTAATAAGGTTACCAAGTTGATATGAATATGAGCATTAATGGTTATGATACATACATCCTTCTTCATAGTTCTTTCTCATTTATGTTTATGAACTAGTATGAATGCTTGTATGATTTCCTTTCTGTATTGGTGTAAGTTCTTTTATCTGTTAAAATACTTTATGTCTGAATAGAATGAAGGATCTAGAAGCCATTCTAAGCTCTATGGTGCTTGTATGTCTTATTTCCTTTCAAAATATCTTACACTCAGATCATAGATGATGTTTCCCATTAAACTCACATAAAAGAGAGACTCGGCACCCGCGCGTGCCTCGGGTGAGCACCCACCCCATGGGTGATAGGTCGATGCGCACACATGGGATTTCTTTCCTTTGTGATGGGGGTAAAAATGACTACATCTTGGTTCCATTTCTGGGACCTCTTTTCAAAGTTGTAGTGGGAAATGGCATACATCATGATCTGGGTAATGAGTAATGACAGAACGTTTAACTCTGGAAAGTGTTGAATCATGGTTCAAGAGCACGGAGGATGAATTTTCTCGAGATTCAACACTTGGACCTGAATTTAATGCACGTAGGTGGGTAGAAGAGAACCTCTACCATGATTTATATGAAACATTTTTTTGTTGCTTCCCAGTAGAACTGTATGAATGGCTCTCAACATATGCATCTAGATCAAGCTGGTATTATAGATCATGTGTGGACCCAAGAAGAATACCAGAGGCTGCAGGATGCAGATCTGACATGGACTCATGTTGTGGATCATTGGTGGAAGGGTGTGTTGGCTAGCTACTACACTATGTATGCTATTTCCACATATTCTTGTCTGGAAGTTGCTTGAGTTTGAATTTATGTGTGGGAGCCCAGAGGATCATTTCTATGTGTTATCCCTCTGGAAATGAAGATCTTGATTGTTACTTTGAGTTTAGAGGCATTTCCAATGGCCAGCTAAACCATTCTTGAGTGCATTGGGTGAGGAAGCTAGGGTGGAGGAAGATGGCAGATATTACGATGAGAAAGAAAGGGAGGAGAGATGGCTCAAGTATAGTGAAGTGCATGAAAGGGAGATTGCTAGATGATGATGAGGGCTATAAGTGTGATGGATCTATGGAGGCAGACATTGTGGGAAGGAGTTGAGGTTCACGTGGAGGACATGGAACTGACGAGCGAGTCTATGCTGCTACCCCATCTTGGAAAGCACGTAAGAGAGACCCCTTCGCTTCTGATGAGAGTTCATCATGTGGAGAGAGAAGAGTCATTGGCACATATCTAACCCACCCAGTGACCAAACCCTAGCACTTGGTTTTCCAGATCAAGGAAGGAGTATCATTGACCCAATTGGTATCAGTGGAAGTGACAGATCTGCACCCAGGAGATATAATTTTTCAGTTCCCACTTCTATGGCTACACATATTCTAGTATTCGAGGAGTCTTTGGACAAGGAGAAAGTATACAAGCCTTTGGTCTCATGTCTGGGAGTGGCGTGGTACATAGTGGTAGTGGGGCATTATCATAGACCATCAGCATGCATAGTTCAGTGGAACCTTGGGGACACTTGGCATGACTACTACAGGACCTAGTGGTTCTAGTGGATCTGGTGGGTCAGGAGGAACAAGACCTGTGGACCTAGTGGTTCTAGTGGATCTGGTGGCTCAGGAGGCACAGACCTAGTGGACCTGGTGGATCCGGTGGTGGAGGAAACACTTGGGAGGAACCAAGGCTCTAGCTCAGGAGGACAAGGGCCCCAACCACCCCCTCAAGTCTTCTTTGAGATGTCTTTACATTTTCCATAGATTACAGAGGTATTGAAGATGTTGCAGAACATGTTCACAAGTGTGAGCTACTATGGCATGCAAAGGGGATCACAACCTCGGAGCGGAAGGCTAGTAGTTAGTTTTGTAACTATGTTACAGGGGCACACATATAGCTGGTATAGGAAATATGACCCTCATCAAATAGTGGTGGATTATACTACTTTAAAGAATGCCTTCTTGGTAGAATTCCACATCCTTGAGTTTGAACAAAAGAGCATCAATGCCCTGAAGGAGATTCAACAGGGAATGGCAGAGAGTGTGTGGGAGTATGATGTGTGCTTTAAAACTCTCTTGTCTAAATTATCATATGATATTCACCCTTCACAACATGCTCAATGGTTTTTGGAGGGTTGATCACACCTTTTAGAAGGGCCTTATCTCATAAAACTTTCACAAGACCCATGCGAGGCATTAGAAGCTTCTCTACATGCACTGAGGCTATTGGAAGTGTTGACACTGGTATTAGCCCATTTTTGAGGCTCAGATTGTTGCTATGGCTAAGTAGCTAGAAAATTTATCTGCAAACTCATCCCATGAGACTCACAGTGGTTTATGGTGTACATATTGTGAAGTAGAGGGGCATGTCAAGGATAGTTTCCCCAGGATAGTACATGCTGTGACAGTAGACTATGAGATTTTTCATGGGGACCATGATGCAAGTAGATGCCCCTTGTTACAACACACAATTGAAAAATGTGTCTTGCTACTATAAGATCTACACCTCTACAACCCATGATACTAAGGATTGTAGGCTTATTGATCAGATCCATGAGGCCATTGATCATGGGGTGTGCTAGACCAACATGCCAATAGTTCTAAAGGTGATGATCACCATTATGAGGAGCACAGATGGAGGCACATGCGAAAGGGGATTTCATGTAGAGGATTCCATGGTCATGGTAACCATGGAGGAAGAAGTGAGTTCCCATGTGGAACTTATTTTAATTGTGGGTCTACAGAGCATTACAAATGAGAGTGCCCAGACCTATTACAGTGCTCATGGTGTGGGAAGAAACACAAGTATGAGGAGTGCCCTGAGTTATTTGAGCACATGAATCAACAACAATGAAAAGACAAGGGCACTTGCAATGGTAAGCATTAAGAAGATGGACACACAATGGATGCCATGGGTAACACGTGATGTAGGCTTAGAACCTATTTTAGTAACAACAAGAGCAGAGGCCACGCATGCAAAGGAAATACCAAGGCAGAGGACTCTGGTTTCAAGAGAAGAAGTGGTGCATGGAAAGTACCCAGATCCTTCTCATCAGAAGGAGGTATATCAAGATACCATGGATGTCATTCAAAGTTTACAAGGAGAAATCCAGTGTCTAAAGGAGCAGTCCAGGAGGGAGGAGAAAAGGAGGAAGGTCGAGGCACCAAGAGATGACTTGGATGAGGTCAGGGAAGTATGTAAAATGCTAAGGCAAGAGAATGTTATTCCCTTGCTAGGAGCATGGTTGAGGGAGAAGGTACCACACGCCGAGAGAAGAGCATGAGAGGTAGGTCTACATGTAAACCTTCCCCCTCACAGCCTTGACTATGATAGAGATCACGTTAAATGTAGTAGTGGATGGATGGTTGTGAGTAATATCCTCATTGACACAGAGCACGAAGGTCAATGTTCTCACATTGGATGCATGGCATCAAATGGGAAGGCCTGCATTACAACCATCTTTGAATGTGTTGTATATGGAAAAAAAAAAAAAAGGCAATGCCCATTGGTGTCTTAAAAGATGTGGCTATCACCATTCAGGGAGCTAAGTTTACTGGGGACTTCAAGTCTTGGCACTCGCAGCGGAGAGACAATTTCCCAACACTACTTGGGTGCCCATGGTGTTACAAGAACAATGTGGATCTTTGGTTCAACAAAGGGTACATCAGCTTTGAAAATGAGGAGGAGCGAGTCATCATACCCCTGGCTGATGGGAAGTCAACACCCTATATTGAACCTTTGGGAGAAGAGGTCCTGATAGAATATATGTGCACTCAATCAGGGATCCAGAGATAATCCATCCTACCAATGGAGTTATCCAGTTTGAAGATGCTCGTTCGTAAGTGACACCACCAGTCTAGCATGTGATAATTGGGCACATGGGACCTACAAATTGATCGAGATGACATTTAAGAGGATCGGTGACAAAGGTGACAAAGGCACACATGCATAGTCAGGCACCTAGGAGGAAAAGAGCTACCTAAGTACTCAGGAGGGGCCTCCCCTGAGGTCTTTTTGTAGAGAATGGAAGCTCAGTGGAAGGAAGAAAATGAAAGAAGAGGGATGTTAAGTTACGTCCTACTAGGAACTATTGCACACTGGTGGGTGACACATCGGATAATCTATTGAATGGCATGTGAAGTGAGAATTTCCTTCTGTTCATTTCTCTAGAAGCATAATGCCCACCACCATCAAGGACTACCATGGTAAGGAGCCCACCTCTTTCCACATCCAAGCCTGTGAAAGAACTAGAGAAAGGTGCAGAAGCTTTTCCACCATCCCTCTAGGTGCACAAACTATATTCTACACTACAGGGTTACGTGCACACATGGTACATACATTCTGAGACACACCACCAAATAGGGAATTGGCAAGAACTAGTGGATGACCTAGTTCAAACATTCGAGTATCAAGTACCAAGCCATCAGTTGATAAGGCATTATAGGTTGTTAAGCACCTTACCATGGGGGATAGTGCCATGGAAAGATAGGTTGTTGGACTTGCTTGGTGAACCTAGTTTTGGGGAAGCACTTTGAAGAAGAAATAGAGGAGGATCAGTTTGTGCACGCGTGTGTGAAAAAAAGGAGAAAGGAAAGCTTGTTTATGTGATTGATGGGGAGGAAGTAGAAAGTTTGGATGTTAACCATTCTGTAGGGACACGCGAGGTAGTGGATAGTGTTGATACTCACGCACGCCTACCATGAACCTTTAAAAACTAAAAAGGTTAACATCAGCTCAGGAGAAGAACCTAAGGAAGCTATCATTGGAGATTACTAGTCGAGAAGGAAGTCTCTAAGATCATTGATCTTTTGTGTGAATTTGAAGATTTATTTCCACGTGGGTACCATGAGCTCAAAGGCATCCACCATTCCTTGGGGAAATGAGGATAAAGCTAAAGGATGGTGCACACCCGGTCAGGAAGAGACCCTACCGATGAATCCCAATTTACATGTGAAGGTAAAGGAAGAGATAGAAAAATGATAGCATCTGGGATCATTGAAGTTGTGGAAGAATCAGAATGGATAAGTCCATGGTAATCAACATCAAGAAGGATGGGTGGATTAGGATCTGTGGATTATAGGGAGCTGAACATAGTTTGTGTCATCGATCCTTTTCCAACCCCTTCACTGAAGAAATTTTGGAGGGAGTCATTGGGTGCAAAATCTATTCCTTTACGGATGGATTTTGGGGTACCACCAAGTCCAGATTGCAAAGGAAGACCAGGAGAAGACAAATTTTTCCACTTGAATGGGAAGTTTTGCATACACGGTCATGCCCTTTGGGTTGAAGAATGTGCTTATTGTTTTCTCATGCATAGTGGTACAGGCATTCCAGGACTTCATCCACAAATTCCTTCAGGTCTATCTAGATGATTGGATGGTGTATGGGCTAGTAAAAGACCATTGTGATAATTTGAGGCTGATGTTTGAGAGGTGTCGGTAGTTGAGGATATCCCTCAACATTAAAAGTGTGTCTTTTCTACCCCCTTTGGAATGTTATTGGGGCATATCATATGTAAGGAGGGCTTGCTAGTAGATCCTACCAAAGTTGTTGTGATTGTGGGATTGGGGAACCTACTAGCCAAGTGCAGTGCACATGTGGGTTTCTTGGACACATGGGCTACTATCGGAAGTTCATCAAGGGGTATGCCAAGATCACCACCTTTAGAAGAATTTCTCAGACATAAAAGTTCCTTCCATTGGGGAAAGGCACAACAGAAAGAAGGTGTTTGATACATTGAAGGATAGGCTTGTCACCACACCTATATTACATTTTCCCTCTTGGGATAAGCCCTTCCATGTTCATGTAGATGCCTCTGGAATGACCATTGGGGCAGTGCTTGCACAACCTGGTGAGGGAATTGTTGATCATCCCCTATGCTTTGCAAGCAGGAAGTTGACACCAACAGAGCAAAATTATACTACGACCGAGCGCGAAGCATTGTCAATGATCTACGCACTTCACAAGTTCAAACAATATCTCTGTTGGAACTCCCTTTGTGTTTTACACCACCACATGGCATTAAAGTACTTGGTGAACAAGCCCATTCTACAAGGGTGCATATGCTCGGTGGGTGTTGTTATTTCAAGAATTTGAGTTCATGGTAGTTGTGAAGCTGGAAAGAGTAACTGTGGACCTGATCATTTGTCAAGGATTGATTCAGGGGAGGATGCAGAGCATTGAAGAGACAATGCCAGATGCACAACTATTTAGGTTGCACGTGTGCACACCCCTGGATTTGGAGGAGATTGTAGTATTTCTAAAAGAAGGTGTGGCACCAGAAGGGATGAAGACATTAGAGAAGAAGCAACTAGCCATACGCGCCGCATGCCTACATGTTGATCAGTGGGGACTTATACAAATTAGGGCATGATGAAGTTTTGTGTAGGTGTGTACTAGAGCATGAGCACCTCACCATCATAGAGGAAGCACATGGAGGAAGTGTAGGTGGACATTATGTAGGTGATGCCACCACACATAAAATATTAATGGTAGGCTTGTGGTGGGAAACTCTATATAAGGATTGCAAGGACTATTGTAAAGTGTGTGACCACTTCATTAGCACATTGGCAAGCTAGGAAGAAGAGATGAAATGCCTTTGCACCCTATCCCTAGCATTGAACCTTTTGAGAAATGGGCAATAGAATTTGTAGGCCCTATTGCACCAAGCAACACATAGGACTGGATCACGCTACATAATCACTTGCATGGACTATTTGACAAGGTGGGCAGAGGCAGCCCCAACTAAAGACTACACAACAACTACAACAACAAGGTTTTTGTGGGAAAACATTATCACAAGGTATGGATGCCCTTTAAGTTTAACCAACGATAGGGGTACACATTTCTTGAATGAGACCATGAGGATCTTGTTAGCAGAGTTCATGGTGGCTCATCACAAGACTACACCTTATCACCCACAAGAAAATGGAACCACATAAGCATTTAACAAAATATTGAGTCATACCCTGACAAAAATTTGTGATGTCGGAAGACAAGATTGGGATGACAAGGTATCAGCCATATTATGGGCTTATAGGACAACTTATAAAAGGCTGAACAAAGCCACACCATTTCAATTGGTGTTTGGCATGGAAGCTGTTCTGCCGGTTGAGTTCATGATACCTTCTCTATGAATAGCACACAGGAGGGCTGGCTGATGAGCAAGCACTGGAAGAGAGAATTGAGGAATTGATGAAGCTGGATGAAAGATGATCACTCACCAGGTGGAGCCAAACAATAGAAAAAAAAAAAGCAAAAAATGCATGATCACCACATTAAAAAACAAGAAATTTGAGGTTGGGCAGATGGTCTTACTATATGATTCTAAGTTTCTGCACCATCCTGGAAGTTGAAAGTCCATTGGTTGGGTCCCTACACAATCTCGTACATCCTTGATTCAGGGTGCGTGCTAGTTACTGAGCACTTGGATGGAATGAAATTTCCTAGACACTTCAATGGGAGTAGGTTGAAGCCCTACTATAAATAAGGCTTCTTGGTGTTTGTAAATAAGGTAGTTTTTCCAGATAATTTAGAATTTCCTTTATGCATTTTCCTTTCTTGTATTTCCCTTTCACGTTGTTGTTTTGTTTTGTGCCTTGGGCATCCGGTAACCTTGTTACTTTTTGAGGGTTTTGAATGCGCAGAGGGTCACACATCATTTAAGTGTGGGGTGGAGAGATGTGAAGGAAAGCATGGTAAAGTACCAAGGAGGATTCTATTGAAAATCCCAGTTGAATGGCCCTATTGAAAGAGGTGCATGAAAGAAAAGGTGGAAAAGGATGGTTGGTGTCAAGATAAGGCTACTTTCAGATCCCACGTAGAGAAGGAAGAAGCATAAACAACACAAGGTAGGTGAGAGAAAAAATCATGACAAAAGAAGTGCCTTCGGTGCAGGTGACACGCATGCACGCAAGAGTCTCCTATCAAGATGGATTGGTTGTGCGCCAGAAGGTTGGGGATTATCCACGCAGGTTGGGTGCGTAAGTTAGGGCACAAAAGTGAGGCTTTGTTTGAAAAATCCACTTTAAATGTTAAAAGTATGGTGGTAGGTGAAGTAGCATTTAATGCTTAAAAGTGGGAAAAACTATAAATAAAGGTTCGGGCATTTCATTATTCACTTTGCGTATAAGGAGAAAGAAGCACTTGTGCATCTTTGCAAACTAGGGCTTCCAAAACTGATCCATGTGAAGAAAAATTTGAAAAGTGTGAGCATGAGTCACTAGTTTGGATTTGCAAACCAGAGAGAAGGGATTTCATGGGTATAAGAGAAAAAGTGAGAAGGCATGTGTTTGTGAAGGAACTATCCCAGTTAGGGTTTGAAGAACTAGGGCACGGTTTAAGGGGTTTTCTTCACAAGTTCGAGATCTAAGGTTGGAGGGAGTGGAAGAATAGAAGTAACAAAAGTGATTGAAGTGATAAGAGAACCTAAGAAATGGCACCCAAGAAACCAGTTGGCACACCTAAGAAGGGCAAAGGGCAAGGGAAAGGGAAAGCAACAAGAAACTATCACATACAAAATGAAGAGTGGTACACAGAAATGTAGTACCCAGATGGAGTATTGTTGGGAAAGGAGTGGGAGTCCCATTTGAGAAGCATGTCTATAAATGATTACAATCATCATTCGAGCACAATCGAGAAGGAGATGGTGCTAGAGTTAGTGCACCCAACAAATAAAAGGACACCAGAGGGTTTTCCCATCTATGATGATGATGTAAAAGGTCAAGTTGGAGAAGTCAGGGTTATTACAACTCTTTGAGTTTCCCTACTTTGGGAAGCCTAAGCCTTTACCAATGGTTGATGTCACATGTGCATGAAGACTACTTCCACTTCATAGGGCACAAGATGCATGCATTACCCCTCAACTCATTTCACATTTCACAGGCCTCATCTATGAAGGAGATAGTTTGGAGGATGACTTAAGTGACAAAGAGGCAATTAAGGAGACTGTTGCACCTACTATGCATACAAAAAGGGGTCGAGGTACTATGATATCATCAGACATCAAGGACCCAATGATGAAGATGGCCACACCTTGTGAAAAATTAAATGGCCAGGAGAGATGGACCCAGGTTAACAAGGCATGGTTGCATGTTTGTAGGAAAATTTCAGAGGGCACCATCTACAACTTGTCTACATTCATCACGGATGAGATTGTTCAGCAACACAAAGGAAGGTGAAAAAATCCTTTTTGTAATGTCCTACTAACCATTGTGTTTTCAGAGATTGGAGTACCGGATGCTTTGGAAAAATTCATGTGGGAGTACCCTACTTGAGGACCCTTCACCCACGAAGAGATTTGAAAAATATTCTCTGTGACACTATGATGGCCATGCACAAGGGTGCACTTGGAGAAATGGTATATGCGCACTGAGGAATGCATTTGGGGTGGAATGGAGGATTCCCAAACAACTACTAGTGGCCACCAAGGGAGAGGTAGAGTTTTTGTGTGTACCAACATTTCTACTGGGAAGATTCAAACTAATAGATGAGACATGGAGCCCATGGTGCAAGCTCCCTTTTTCCTTCACATCTCAACACTTCCAAGTGGGAGTGAACAGGTTCAAAGAATCCAAGAAGTTGAGGTTGGACCTTGGAAATCTAGACCGGACCATAGGGAAATGTGCAAAGGGTTGGTCTACCCCAACAAGCATGCATACGTGGAGAGGTACGTGTCACATGAGGTCCAAATGGTGAGACCCATGACCTTTCCCATTGCGGAGGATCCACACACACACGTATACCTCCATAAGACCCAAAGATGAGAAGGGTGCATACCTAGAGAATGAGATATCCATACCTGAGGACCCAACTGGTAGGAAGAGGCCCACACCTGGTGGGAGGAAAAAAGAACCAGAGAAGAAAATACCAAGTGTGGTGGAAACACAGTAATAGGTTCCCTTGGGACAAGCACTAGAACCAAGTATGTACTCACACAAGAAGAAGTCCATAATCAAAGAGAAGACTCCAGAGCTAGAAAATCCATTAGACAAGGAGTCATCGGAGGAAGAAAAGATAGAGTCACCTACACCGGAATCCCTAGGTTAGGAAGAAGTAGAGGGTAGAAGAAGAGACCACCTCGGAAGAAACTGAGAGTTTGGAGAGGTACATAGGTGAAAAGGATGATGATGAGGAAGATGACGTGAAGAAGATGATGATCCTGGAAGAGATCAAGAGCCACCCATCTTCGACATGCATGATTCAGAAGAAGAAGGTGGAGAAGAAGAATAGGGGTTCCATTTTCATGTGGCAAAGGGGGTAGTCAGGAGGGGAAGGCACCCAGACATAGGAAGAAGTGAGGAGGTCGGCACGCAGAAGTAGAGGACTCCAAGCCTTACGTAGGAGAATAGATAACCAAGGTAGAAAGAAGAAGAAGCAAAGATCATTGAGACCTTGGTGGAAGAGGAGTTGGAATGCATAACACTGAGCTGGTATTGAATGAGGATAAGGAAGAGAGCACTGTAAAAAAGGACCATGGCAGCACACTAGAGGCCCCACTTTGATATGTAGTTATTCCTAAGGGCACACACATGGGAGGAAGGCACGTGGAGGAGGAGAGGCTAGGGATGGGTTATATTAATGACCCCAACAAAGTGTTGTGTGCATGGTTCCAAAGCACAGTTCCAGTAGAGGAGCTCATGGTGATGTCATCTTTTGATAAGGAGGTTGCTTACCCATGGACAAGGAAGATGCTCTCATGGGCATTTGAGTCCCATCTTGATGAGCCAAAATTTGAAGTAAGCAATGGGGAAATTATAACATTTCCAAAATCAAAAGGAGACAACCCATTGGTGAATGCTCAACAGCTCTCAGATGAACAACTATGCAATGCATGCTCAACAAGGTCTCCATTGAGGTCAAGCTAGACTCTTTGGGTGAAATGATAAAATCAAAGATCTAGGAGGATGAGCTAAAGAAGAAAGAGGAAGAGCTAGCTACAAGGACAAAGGAGCTAAGCCAAGAGAAGTTGATCAACACCCAGTGGCAGTGAGAGTTAAGGGATGAAAAGGCTAGAGTGCATGAAAAGTTTACAAAAAGGTGGAGTCCATTACAGATGCCATAGTGTTGAAGCATCCAGACCTAGCACCTACCACGCGGAAGTATGCAAATTCCCTAGAGTTCCTGGAGGACTTAACAAGAGCCCTCACCATGGAGAGGCAACCAGCTAGCTTTGGAGTCTACTAGAAGAGGTGGCCATGCATGCTTAGAAAAGGAGGACAAATTAAAAGTCATGTGGCACTCATAGTAGAATACAACAAGGTCCATGCTGATGTGAAGATTGCCTCCCGAATGTTGAGGCCACGTACGACAACTGCATGGATAGGGACAAAGTGGCGAGCATGTTGGTCACCAATGATGAAGTGGAACTTAAAGAGTTCTAGGAGAAAAACAAGGGAAATAGAGTGGAGTGGGAAAATATCCTAGCCAAGGTCGAAAAGAAATCCAGGCCATTGAAACCTAAGGGTTTAATCAAAAACTAGTTAAAGGAACTATACCCATGGATTACACAAAGGATGGATGCATTGGAGGATATAGGCAAGGAGTTAGAAAATATTGTTGACACCATGAGTGCACAAGGGGATGGGCTAGGTTTTGAATAGGTGAGCACCTTGGTGGGTGATCTTTTCCAGAGAGCGCAGAAATGAAGTCGATGCTGGAACAAGTTGGAGGCCGACTTACAAAAATATTTTCCTAGTTTATTACAGTGATGCCATCATTGTCCCATTCTTTCTTCTTTCCCAAATTCTTCATCCCCTTATTCTTTTTCCAAGGCATAAGCCTACTATGATTCCTTATTCATTTAAGAAGTGTTCCCATGGGGTGGAGAGAACAGGTGTAGTGTGGGGTGATGTTGGGCCCTTGAAATATTGGCTAAGTACAAAATGGCAGGGCACAAAGGCCTAGTTGAAGAAAGGTGCACAAGGAGAAGGCACACAGAAAGGAGGGTTTAAGGAAGGGTTTAAGGAAACCCATGGCACATGCGTGGACAAAGCCAAGGTTCTAGACTTAGCCATATTGGGAATTTTGGGTAGGATACGAGGAAAATGTGACCCGACTATGCATGCGGAGTGGATAAGGTGCCATCCTGGTGACAGGTTGGCCCAGGAAGGAATATACCCTGCGGTAGAGGCTTCTAGAAGGACATCATGGCACGAGTGGTGAGCTCAGGCTTGGAGGAGCATGCGCTCCTGGAGGACCACATTCAGACACTTGGTGATGGATCTGAGGCCACAGGAGAATGAGTTGGCAGATCAAAGAGGCTATATATACAAGTGCTCTGCAGAAGTAAAAACACACACATAACATATAGAGAAAGGGGGAGCTCTGCAGAAATACTACAAGGACTCTACTAGTTTGGGAAAATAAGGGTAGGAAAGAATGTATCAAGGGTTGGGAATTATAAATTTTCTTTTGAGGGCCTAGTTATATAAGTCCAGTTATAATGCAGACTACGGTCTACCTTTTTGTGACATTCTGTAATGGCCTAATGAATGTAATAAGGTTACCAAGTTGATATGAATATGAGCATTAATGGTTTTGATACATACATCCTTCTTCATAGTTCTTTCTCATTTATGTTTATGAACTAGTATGAATTCTTGTATGATTTCCTTTATGTATTGGTGTAAGTTCTTTTATCTGTTAAAATTTTATGTCTAGAATAACTACATACAAGAGATCTAGAAGCCATAGCCATTTGAGCTCTATGGTGCTTGTATGTCTTATTTCCTTTCAAAATCTCTTACACTCACATCATAGATGATGATTTTCCCATTATCTATTCCCAATGTGCCCATTTTGAACACTTCATCATCTTTTTCTTGCAGAAAGAACTATGTTTGCGCTTTCTCTTCACCCCAATAGTGGGATGTCTCCTGTCCCTATATTCTAATCTATTGTTGTCTTCCTGCAGCTTATTATTTTTCCTCTTCCTCTTCCTCTTCTTGATGGGTAGAATATCTTCTTGCTCTAAGCTACCCATAGTGTTTTTCCCTTAGGTGGCCTAGGTAACTTTAAATTCATTCTCCATGTACTTTTCATCGTACAACTTAGGCTTGAGGTATATGTATAGAAAATTCGTAAACAATTTCCCAATGGCTAAACTAACATCTTTCATAGTAATGTCATCTGATATGATTCCCTCAAGTATAGGAAGTCTTACTTGGGTAGACATAAGAATTCCAAAGTATATGGTAGTCATAATCTACCTTGTCTGCAGTGAACACTAAGTGGGGCACGTCTATGAATCTATGCATAGATAGCTAAAGATAGCATGTTGTGAAATCATAAGGTAGTTTACACCATGGGCACCATTTTCCATCTTTCATTGCAAAATTCCCAATACAATATTGCTGGTATACTACGAATTGTACTTGTCTACCCACGAATAAAGGTAACTCCTTAAGGATTATCCATTCCTCTTCAAATTCATTACACAAGCACTCATACCATAGCTTTTCCCTTTTCTTAAAGGTTACACTCATTGATCTATCACATGTATAGTCTATGAATCGTTCCCCAAGGACTTCATTTTGGAGGGAACATCCATATATTTTCCAAAGATCCCATAAGGCACACCAATTTCAAAAAAATCCTAACGATAACAAAATAGCTATAAAAATTATCTTCTCACCTTTCTTCGCCTCCTCAATAATGGTCTTAATAATAAAGTTGGAGATACTATATACAACCTCCTCTGTCATTCTATGTGCCACATGCAACCATGCCCTATTCACCTAAGACAAAATCTTGATTTTTAACTTAGTTAGGAGATGGGAAGCCCTTGGATGAGTGGGTATTCCTATAATTTGAGGATATCCATCCCACGTTCACCTTTGGTATAACCCAACCCCATATTAATTTTCTCTACAGCCTCCTTATCACTGTGGTCATTATTTATCTCTATGCTCAAACTCCTCAGCCCTATAAGACTGGAAAGTAATGGAACTGTGATCCTCATACGATGCCCAAAGAAGTATAATAAATATTCATGAACTCTTCTCATAAGCCATTGATATAATTTTTCAGGCTTACTGAAGTATGGCAGTTCATACAATTGCAACACTCCTACCTTGGCCAAAAATTTATCACCTGAGTCATCATAGATCACCATGTCATCTTTCATTCTCTTGTTAGTCTTTACCACTAACAATTTCTTCAAATTTTCCTTGGTGTCCTTGGTCCTATGATTATAATTGATGATGTTGCAGTGATGAGCATGTGAATCCTACTCACACCCCATAAGAACATCCTCTGGGTACTGCATTTCTAAAAACCTACTTTCAGGGGTACCCTCCAATTTAAATTCAGCCTCCAATTTCTTCTTCCCCCTTGTCCAAGCTCTAGGTGCTCTTTTTGGTGCCATAATAATAAAAAAATTGGTATATTTACTTATGTCAAGTTGTGTAATTCCAACATGCGTGCCTTAGCTCAAAAACGCATGCCCGAGATTTAATTCAAACCTCGAGTTCTTGATTTCTCCTCCCAAAGACACATCTCTGTTTCTCTCAAACCCTTCTCTAATGGGAGCATAATTCAATATGTGCACAAACCTTCTTTTAATGTCTGGCTTCTTAGCTCTCCGCACTTCAACCATGTTTTGCTAGCTCGCTCTTCGACAACTTGCTCAAAAATTCATAATCGCAAAGGTAAAAATGGCCTCACAACCCTTCCTTATATAGATTTATTTTAAAATATATCACATTTATTTCTCTCCACCAACCACCATTCCTAGCATTAACTCATCGCTCATATAAATTTTTACACTTCTCATCTCCATGCACATTCATATGCTTCTAGTGCACCCTCTACTTCTGGCTAAAACCTCCTTCTACGCGCCCTCAAGTACCTAAGTACTTTGCCACTTTTCCTTTATCTAAGTTGTTTTCACTATTACATCCTACCTCGTGTTACACTTGAGTGTTAATCCATAAGTGGTTTTTAACCCTGAGCAATCTACCTGTATTTGCATCCTTTCAAAAGTACCTATATAAACATTTCTTTATACATACCCATCTTCCAATGCCAATCTAATGTTTTTAACTTTGGCAATAAACCAAACATATGAACCACCCCACACTAAGGTAATGTGTGGTCCTCTGAGCATGAAAAAACTTAAATAGTAATTAGCTTCCGGTGCATAAACATGCTTATTACAAAAAACACTAAACTAAATTGACAAAGCATAACAACAGTGAAGGAAACACACATAACTGAATGCATTAAGGAAATCTAACCTAAGTGGCAATACTGCCTTATTACAAACACTAAGAAGACTTATTTATAGTATGGATTCAACATACTCCCATTAAGGTAACCAAGAAACTGTATTCCATCTATTGTTTCTAATTGACAAACGCATGAATCAAGTATATATGTGATAACATACGGTCCCACCCAATGCACCTTAAGCTTTCCTGGGTGGTGCAAGAATTTGGAATCATATAGAAGTACCATTTACCCAACCTCCAAATTTTTTTCCTTGATATGACTGTCATGCCATGATTTCTATCTTTATTTCTCTTGCTTCGACTCCATCGTGTTATGGCGCACCATTCATCTAACTACATCAATTTATCAATACGTTCTTCTAATGCTTTCTCATCAACCAGGACCTCTTACGTACACAACAAATAAGGAAACAAGAATTCCATAGGTAGAAAATCCTATGCGCTAAACACCAATTGAAAGGGTGTTGCCTTATTTAACCTCTTATAGGTTGTCTTGTACACCCAAAGTAAAACAAAGATTTTATCATCCCAGTCCTTCTATCCAGCATCACAATTTTTTGTCAAAGTATGACTTAATATCTTATTGAAGGCCTCAGTAGTTCCATTTTCCTAAGGGTGATAGGGTGTTATCTTATGATGTGCAACCATAAAATCATCTAATAGTATCGTGATAGTCTCATTAAGAAAATGAGCACCCTTATCACTCATCAAACTAAAAGGGCATCCATACCTTGCTGATAAAATTTTCCCACATAAACCTTATTGTTGTAGCGGTCATGTAATACTTTGTAGGCATTGTTTCTTCCCACCTTGTAAGATATTTTTTACAAGTTATAATATAGTGTGATCCATTCCTGTGCACAGGCGGGGAAATAGGACCCACAAATTCAATTTCCCACTTATCAAATGGTTTCACACTAGTAATAGGCCGCAAAGGCATTTCAACCCTATGCCCAGGTTTTCCAAGGCACTAGCAATGATCATAGGCATTACAATATTCTTTGTAATCCTTATAAAGTGTCTCCCACCATAGAATGATGAGTAAAATCTTGTGCGCGGTGGCATCCCTTGCATAATGGCCACTGCAAAACCACTATGAGCCTCTTCCACAATTGCTTCATGCTCATGCTCAAGTACACACTGGTGAAAAACTTTATCATGATCTAACTTGTAGAGGTCTCCATTGATTAAAATGTAAGGCGTGACATTAATGACAAGTTGTTTCTTTTCTAAGGCCTTCATTCCTTTAGGTGCCACACTGTATGCAAAAATATAGAAATATCCTCTAAGTACGAGGGTGCACGGTGTAATTTGAATCACCGGGCATCTGGAATTGTGTCCTCAATGCTCTGCACATCCTCTCATGATTGAATCCTTGAAAGATGGTCCGGAATAGAATTTATATTACTTGGCTTCACCACAACTATAAAGTGAAACTCCTAAAATAACGAGAATCCATTGACATATGTGTCCCTATAAAATGGGATTTTTACATAGTATTTTAATGTCATGTGATATGTATAGAACACAAAGGGTGTCACCAACAAGTATATTTTAAAATTATGAAGCACTTAGATGATGGACAAAGCCTCGCACTCCCTAGTTGTGTAATTATGTTTTGTTGAGTCAACTTCTTGGTTACAAAGAAAATAGGGTGATCAATAATACCTTCTCTAGGATGGGATAATGATGCGCCAATGGCCATGCCGGAGGCATCCACATATACGTGAAAAGGTATATTCCATAACGGAAAGTACAAAATGGGCAATGTGGTAATCTATTTATTCAATGTCTCAAACAATGTTGTTGTGCTTATCCCTAATAGAACTTTCCTTTACCTTTCAACAAATCCTCCAAGGGAATGAAAATATAAGCATATCCCTTGATAAATTTCTTGTAATATCTTGAGTAGGCCCAAGAACTTTTTGGTACCCAAATTTGTTCTCCTTTTCAGTCTGAGCAACATCAGAAATATGGCATGAAGCTTGAAGGCAGATAGATCTTGATATATGTCGTTTTGTAGTCGGGGATGTGATCTAACTAGCACTCAGTTTTTGGAGAGATGGATAGCACTTTGAAAGGATTTGATCTAACCCTCACTATTTTAGGTTGTGCCTTTCAACCAAGGTAAGAGAACCTATATTGCAGCCTCTATTTTGTGAAGGAGGTGGAGATATCCTTATACTGTGCATATTGTATAGAGATGGCCTTAGGAAGACATGATCAATTTTCCATTATTCAAACTCAACAAAGATATCACTACTAAATGATGGAAATGCTTTCAAGACAAGGCTGAGGCTGTTGAAGACATTGTATGATCCTGATTTTCTTTGTGCATTTTTGTAGATGGGTTAGATTCTTTTGTTGACACACAATGCAATACAGGGGTAGTATGGGTAGGATTAGTTATTCAGATGATTTTTTTGTGGGGTATTGACAAGAAAAACTTGGATATATCAAATATTTGAAAACCTCTACAGTACTTGAAAAACTATAAAAAAAATGCTTCAAATAATTAGGATGTTCTTTAAACCAGAAGATGCATAAATGGAAGCCCAAGTTGTACTCTTCACACAATCTTTGAGAACTCACCACAACTATTTGAAGTAAAGAACTCAATTAAACACAAAAATCCTTGATCAAACCACGCCTAAGGTACCCCCAAAGAGAAATGAAGGTGGAGTGATTTTAAACTGCTTATTTTCAATGCCAGATGAAAGCTCTTCTGACAAAAAAAATTGCAAGTGCCATTAAACTATCAATAAGGATGATATTCTGTGTGATTTCTAAAGACTTTCAATGCAAGATTGCATCAAGAACAAAGAAAACTATTTACAGTGTATTTAAAATGATAACAGACATCATATTGCTTAGAAAATCACAAATTAACTCAAAAGCTTGTTAGATTCATCAACAGGGGAGAGTTTCATGAACAATCTCAGAGCTATGTGATGGCTATACACTTATAACCAACTCACATACATGAAGATCCAACACAGAAGAAATTAACCTAGTTCTTTAGTGGGTTTCTCGAAAAATGAGCTTTCTCTCAGAATTTTCTCGTGATTTTCAACTTCCCGACCATTTGCATTTCTCCAAAATGCATTATATATCTCTTGCCACATTGGAGCCTTCTTTTCCAAGCAAAGAATATGCCAAGGATCAAGTTTGTTACAAAATTTCTCATGATTCAAAAATGACATTTAACAAATTTGTAACGAGAGTTACAGTGTTTTAAAAAGACTGCCGAATCATTACAAATATTCGGATCATTATCCTTCCTGGAGGCATGTTTTTCATTATCAAGGCATGCAAGATGCCTTTCCTCTCATCATTTCACCTTTTTACCTTTTAAAACTACCTCTGCAACTTTCAAATTTGACATTTCATGTGTTGGGACGGATTAGGGAAAAACTTTGTTTTAAAACACCTCAAATCTGCAAATTAACCCCTAAAACCACTTGCATTAATCCTTGCAGAACAAAGGACATGAATTCATCAAAAATCTGATTAAGAATGATGCAAAATTTACATCTCCAAGCTTCCTAGAGCAAAAATGGCAGCCAAAAATGAAAATGTACAGTTACCCTTGATCTACTCTTTCTCCTTCAATCTGGGCCCTCCACATGTCAAAATATGATTGGGAATCAATTTGGGCTCACCTTTTGACTTTTTGACATTTTTTGAAAAAATGGAAAAAATTGACTTTTTCTCCGCCCCTCCACCCTTGAATTTTGGTGATGACACGTGGCACATGGTGGGTCCCATTGGGATCGCACTTCAATTCTACGCATTTTGACCTTTTTGGAAATTTGGAAAATTTTCAATTTTTCTTCCACGGGCCTGCACCTTCTATTCCTCCCTGCCACGTGTCTCCTTTTCATTTGTTCGCGGGCCAGCACTTCAAATTTCCACACTGAGTCTTTTTTGTAAATGGGAAAATTTTCCCTCTTACATCCATCTGCCCGCCATCCCACTCGACCACCACGTGTCCATCGCTGATTGGAGTGGAGATGCATCCCATTTTTAACTTTAGAAAACAAAGCTAAAAAATCATTAAGTTTTCCATCAGCCCGCTTCTCCATTTTTGGTTTTTTTAGGCCACATGTCCACTCGTGATTGGCCATGGGGTTGTGCTTCAAAATTTCACTTTAACATTTTCTACCTCCAAAGACAAAAAACTTCAAAACCTCCGCCATCCGCATCCCCTCTGCCCAAAATTGATGCCATGTGTCCTCCTCGATTGGGAGCGGGGTTGAAACGATTTTGAAACTTTAGGAAAATAGAGCTAAAAACTCTAATTTCCCCATCGACCTTTCTCCATTTTGAGTTTTTAAGGCCATGTGTCCACTTGTAATTGGCCACAGGGCCGCGGTTCAAAATTTCACTTTAACCTTTTCTACCTCCAAAGACAAAAAAAATCAAAAACCTCTATCATTCGCATCGCCTCTACCAAAATTGATGCAATGTGTCCTCCTCTAATTGGAGCGGGGCTGAAACTAATTTTGAAACTTTAGGAAAATAGAGCTAAAAAACTCTAAGTCCCCCATCAGCCCGCTCCTCCCTTTTTTATTTTTAGGACACGTGTCCACTCCCGATTGGCTGTGTAGGGTTTTGGGCCATTTTGTGACTTTAAATTTTTTTGTAAAATAAAGTCTAAAAACTCTAAGGGAATCCGACCACCATCCATTGCTCAGCCAATCAAAACACACCACATAGGAAAAATTGGAAAAAGCGAGCCCTGGGCCCGAAAATGCCCCATTCACCAAAAGGCAAAAAATGATAAGTTATAACACTTCCCCACTTCTCCTCAGCTAATTAGATGCCACCACATACCCTCCAACTTCTCAGCAATAATTTGATAGCTAAAATACACCCGTCTGATTGTAAAAAACATAGAGTTTTTCCAATTGTGCCCAGAACCTGATTTTTTCACCAAGGATGGAATTTTTTTGAAATAGAATCAGATGAAACATGATTTCCAAGCATTTCTCGACCTTGGGATTGGATTTTTGAATACATACAAGTATGAATTGGTCAATTTTGATTTTTCATGATTGGGCAAAAGGGAAAACATGGCATAGCCCATAGATTTTGAAAAATTAGGGCACAAACAAGGCATGCATGGATTTTTCCTTCAAAATGGGGCAAAATAATAAGTTTATGAGCTTTTGAAAGCATTCAATCTAGAGAACAAAGTTTGCAGACCACCAAGTTTGAAGAAAAACATTTTTGAGCAAGTACAGATTTGAAAAATTAGGGCAACACGGTGCAAGCTTGAGTATTCTTGAAAAATGGGGCATGTCAAATGATTTTCAAATGGACTAAGGCATGGGAACAGAGGCATAAACTTCATTTCACCCATTAAAACTATAGAATGAGTTTTAGGAAATGCAGAGTGAAAGGAAAATTAGGTAAAAAGAATAGAGGATCAAAATGGACACCAACATCATCTCCTACTCGGGGATGGACACTCCCAATGAGTGTCACAAGAACTAAACGTAGACCAAGTGCCAAAATATCCATTGGGAAAAGGATTCATGAGCCAAAATCACCAAAAACCAGTGAGAGAACCTGATAAAAATGGCTGCCACACACCAAGGCAAACCACAAACCGATAAAACACCAAAAACAGAGTGAAAAACCAAACACTATACACTGTACAAGTGGTGCATACCTCAAATTTGGGGATTAATCTAAGAAATGATTTAGATGCCTACCATTAACAGGCAATTCAAGCAATTCCCCATCTAAATCTTTAAGAAAAAAGGTATTCTCACCAATTCTGATATCAATGGAGTAAGGGCCCATCCATAATGCATAAAATTTTCCATGTTTGCCTTTATCCTCATTTCTTCTATCCCATAAAAACTAGATCTCCAATATTGAAGGCCCTATGGTGACCTTCTTTTCAAACAATATTTTCGACTTCTCTTTAAATCTGATATGCCTCTAGTGGGATGCTCTTCTCTCTTCATCTAGCTCCATAATATGATTGATCCTTGCTTCATATGGACTGACCTCTTGATCCTCAAGTGTTGAACAAACTTAAATGAAGATAACTACGGATTGTAGGGTAGAAAAGCTTGGGTTCCATACACCAATTCAAATGGGCTCTTACCGGAAGCTCTCTTGGCGGTGATTCTATCAGCCCAAATCAAATTTCTGTTGTTCACCCCATTTTCTCTTGTTTAACTCCAAGGTTCTTCTAATGATCTTCAACAAATTCTTATTTTGGACTCAAACTTGTCCATTTCCTCGGGGATTATAGTTTTAAGAATAATTTAGATTGGTTCCATACTCCTTGCACATTGCCATCAAATGTTTAGCTCAAAACAGGGCATTATCAACAACAATCTTGACTGGCACATCAAATCTGCATATGATATTATTCAACAAGAAGTCCATAACAACTTGGTGTGTTTCTTTCTTGGTGGGGATTGCCTGTACCCACTTTTTAAAATAATCAGTGGCTACAAGAATCCAATTATGGCTAGCACTAGAAGGATCTGAAATCTCACCAATGAAGTTCATTCCCCACTATTTGAAAGGAGCTTCAATTGACATAGGCTGCAAAGAAAGGGAGCCTGAAGCTTTCATTCTTCCAGAGAAACGCTGACAACTTTCACATTTTCTAATTAGCATGGTTGCATCTTTGAAGAGAGTAGGCCACCAATAACCAGCCCTCAAAACTTTGTGTGATGTAACCCTTCCAACAAAGTGTCCTCCAAAAACTCCGCCATGGAAATCAGCAATCACTTTGATGGCTTCATCTTCAGTTACACACTTCAAGAGGACACCTTGTGGTTCTTCCAAGCCGATCTAAAGTTAGTGATGATGTATTTTTGAGAAGCCAACATGAGGGCTCTTTTCTAATTTTTATTTAAATGATCAAGACAACATGAGTGTCTAAGGTAGAAGATTATATCCTCGCACCACTTAGAACTTACCAATTTCCCAAGAACATCTTCCCTTTCTTCTTCTACTTCATTCACTTCCATAGTCTACAAGTTGCTCTCAGCCATGAGCTTAGCAAGACCCAAACCTCTTACCAAACTTTTGGTTTGGATGTCCATATCATACTCTTGTAATTTGTTCACCCATCTACATCTTTTACTTGAGACCTCCATCTCTAACAATATGTCTTTTACCATGGTGTGGGGAACATAAGAAACAACTTTTGAACTTAAAATATAAGGCTTGAAAACCTTTGTTGCTTTCACCAAGGAAAATGCTTATTTTTCCATGGTTGTATATTTCAACTCAGCAAATTGTAAAGCCTTTCTAAAGAAGGCAATAGGCCTCTTAGCCGCATCTTCATCCTTTTGGAGAAAAATAGATGCAATAGTATTTTCAGAAGCAAAGGAGAAGATTTGGAAAGGCTTCTTGTAATTCGGAGCTGCCAAGATAGGTGCATGTTTAAGTGCCTATTTGATTCCTTCAAAATCCTAAATAGCAGCCTCCTCCCACTTGATAACTTGATATTTCTTTAACATGCATGTGATAGGAAGAGTCAACTCAGCAAAATTGGACACAAACCTTCTAATGAAATTGATTTTCCCAAAGAAAGATTGGATGCCCTTCTTCATTCTTGGAATTGGCACCCTGCTAATTGCTTCTACTCTCTCTGGATCAATCATGACACCATCCTTTGAAACAATATGACCAAGCAGCTTGGCATTTTTCACCCCAAAGTGACACTTCTTTGGATTAAGAGAGATTCCAAATTCTCTACATCTGATCAACATTCTTTCCAAATGTTGCAAGTGATCTTTTCTGCTCCTTGAAAATATAGTCACATCATCCTGATAAACTGTAATGAAATCATTTATATAACTGGAAAAAGCAACATCCATTTCTCTTTGGAAGGTAGCTCCAGCATTCAAGAGACTAAAAGGAATTCTCACATAAACATATGTTCCCAAGGAGTGGTGAAGGTAGTTTTAAATCTGTCCGACTCCTTGACAACAACCTTGATTGTAGCTAGAGAAAACCATCCAAAGTGGACAAAAATTCAGATCCAGGTCACTAATCGCTGCATGTTCTCCATGTTTAGCAAAGGATAATTGTCTTATAATGAAGCTCTCTTTAGATTTTTGAATTCTACACAAAGTCTGATATCTCCATTCTTCTTTTCTCGATCGCACAAGGTTTGTAACCCAAGATGAATACCTTATGAGCTAAATAATCACTCCATTGTTCAGTTTCTTCAATTCATCTTGCATTTTCATGGAGAGGAGTGGATTAATTGGCATTTTATTCTTTTTGAATGGTTTGGATTTTGTTTCAAGAGGGATATCATGCTGAAACAAGTCTTCTCTATATGCTTTCAGCTCTAAATATGACCAGGCAAGGCAGTCTTGATATTGTTTCAAAAATTGAAGATAGGACTACTTTTCTTCCTTGTTTAAACTGCTACACAACCAAAATTTTCTTGGTTTTTCCTTTGTTCCCAAGTCATGCTCTTCCACATCCCTTGAGGTAGAAATGTTTCTATTGATGATGTAATCAACATTGTTAAAATTAGACTCAAGAGCAATAAGGCCTCTAGGAATGGTGTTAGTTTTCAATTGGATAATATATTTTCCAAACAAAGTCTCCCTTCCTTTAGTCACACACACCATTGGTTCCCAATCAATATTTTGATATACAAACTCACCTTGATTTTGTAAGAACCTTTACACTTAAGCATCATCATTAAACACTTTCCAATGTTTGATGTTGTCAAGACAACTACCCTAGTTAACACTTCATCATTGTACTCAAAATAAGATGAAATGGTGCAATATCCAAATCTTGACCCCATCACTTTGAAAACTTGTCAGCGTAAGCATTCAAACTTCTGTCATGGTGCACAGTATTGAAAGAATCAAACTTCTCGATTAGATCCCAAACCGCATGCTTATACTTTGCTTCATCCGCATATTTTTGTAGCATACGCTTTCTGATTTGTTTGACAACTAGCTCTGAATTTCCCTTTGCAATGATGTCCTTGACACCATACTTCCATGCAATTATCAGACCCAACAATAAGGCTTCATACTTAGTAATGTTGTTAGTACATTCAAAATTAAGCTTGAAGGAAAAAATAAATTCTTCCAAGCTAGGAGAAATCAGAATTACACTAGCACCATTTCCAAATTTGGAGCAAGCTCTATCAAATAGCAAGGTCCAAGGAGAACATACCTATTCAAGGCAATTTGATTGATCCATTATGTGTTCTTTTCCATTAGCAAAACCAATAAAATTATCAGCATCAACATCAGCAAATAATACTTCATAAGAAGCATTGTTAGGGTCCTCAATTAGATGCAACATTTTCTTTTCTCGATAGAGCTTGACATGGCTTCCCTCAATGGGATTGGTGGAAAAATACATATCCATTTGGACACTCCCTCCAACACTTGCAGCCAACTTTCTCGATAATAACATACCCCATTTGGCAGGGCAATCAACAATCACAACATCCAATTTTAAATTCCTCTCGGGATAAGATGCAAGTTGCACTACCAAACCCTTCACAAAACTAACAACCAGCACTTCTCTTGAGTCCATGGTAGTACATTTTCCATAGGCTACTGTCACTTTGATATCCAACTCATTCATGAATTCTAGAGGCATGACATTACATGATGCACCGGAATCAAACATACAATTGTGAAGTAGCCTATCCTTTATGATCAAAGTTTTGAATAATGGATCAACATTCAATTAGGAATCAACCAAGGATGTCCCCAAATATACCTTAGGTGTCTCTCTAATATCTTCTACTACTGGTGGTGCTTGAGTTAGCAATGATTTGAGGAGGATTTTCAACAACATTTACATTTTTTCTGGAGTAGTCTTCTCTTCTTTCAATCCCAAGTACTCAAATGCTCTGTTATTATGCTCATCAATTCTAAGCAACTCAATGATTGTAACACTCACTTTTATTTGGCTCAATACTTGGGCTATGTCATAGGGAACACTCTTTGGCAAAGCATCATTGGAAGGGAGACAATAAGATTCATCGATGGCATGGGATTCTTGGCAGCTTGGGCATGAGGAGGACTGTTAATTTTGCTTGGGACAACAGAGAGCTTTTGGAAAGTGTTTCTATTCTAGGAGATTCTTTTGGAATGCTTGTGAGAAAGGGTGTTTTAGGTTTGTATTGAGGCCTAACTCCTTTAAAACTTTACTTCTAGTGTTATAGTCTTTCTCTTGAGCTATAACAACATTCATCAACAATTTTCTATCTGCCTCGAAGGAATACCACCATCATACTTCTTAATCATAAAAGCTCTTAAGTATTCAAAGTCATTGTTAGGAATTTAAAAAGTTTACACTACATCAACTTCAAGAGTATGAGGGGAACAAAGACTTGTACGCATTTGATGCAATCCCAAAATTCACAGCAGTCCTAGTACTCATTACATCAAGAGATGTTGCTCCTTCTTGTGAGCTTGAAGAACAGCCCAACATGCAAATGTTATCATCAGTATCATCATCATTATTAGCTTCACCTTCTTGTTGGTCCACTTCACATGGAGGATGCGGTAGAAAACACCTATCACACCAATCAATATTAGCAACTTCTTCAACAACAGCAACCATAACATTTAAGGGATCAGGTAACACTCTCCCTTCACGTGGTTGAGGATGTCTATTTATAGACCCCATGGGTCATTTCCCTCTATCATCTGCCCTTTGATCACCTCTAGGATGATTGGAAAATTTGTCATGGTTTTGCGCTCTTGGCTGACCTTGTGAAGTCTTCCCAGTTCCCTTCTCAAATCTTTCCAACTTATATGAGATTTCTTTAACAGCCCCTGCTTGAGTTTTCACAACCTCTTCTAAATCAGCACCCTTACTAGCTTGAGGTTTTTTAGGGTTTATCAATTTTACACCATATCTCTTGAGGGGTTTCCCATTAGAATTGATATTGTTTTCAATTTGAAGTGCCATGGTGAAATCTTGCCTTAGATTGGTAGGGTTCTTGTCTCTTAGGTAATAGGCTACCTTTTTATCAAATGCATTTGCATATTTGATTAAACAAGATTCATCACAAGGCCTCAAATTAACTAGCAACTTTCTCAAAAAAATTTAAACCTTTGTTGAAGTCATGGATTGATTCATTGGGGTTCTTCTTGATATTCTCAAACTCAGACAAGAGAAATACAGGATCAATATTATCACCATATTGCAACCTAAATGCATTCTTCATTTCAGCCCAAGAATCAATTGAATTGTTAGGTAGTGCCTTGTACCAATCCCTCGCATCCTCTTCTAATGTATGAATGAACAACTTAATATACACATCTTCAAACTCTATCTCAAAATATTCCATCATGTTAACAAAAAGTTTGAGATGTTGATCACCAGTTATTGCATTGTTACCTTGGAATTTTTGTAATCTATTTCTGACATCTTGTGCACAGCATTTGGGTAACCATCCATTCCTCTAAAGTCTATAGGACCAAAGGTGTTAACCACAAATGGAGGTCTAGGCTGAGCCATATTGTTTGGTGGAGGTGATCTTGGAGGTGAAACAAGCTGACGAGGAGTGCAAGATCTTTCGTGCTCAAAAATGTGATTCACAAGACTGGTATTCTCTAAATGTTGATTTCCTTGGAAATTTTTATTAGGATTGAAACACATAGGTGTAGATTGAAGAAGGAAATTACCAGGTACAGTAGAAGGACCCTTACTAACTAAGGCAAACAAGTTTATGAGAGGATTTCTTGAATTAGAATCACTTGAAGAAGAGTGATAATCCTCTACCAAACGCTGATCTCTCTCACCAATGGATATATCTTTTCCTGGTGCCTGACCTTTAACAACCTTCCAAACTCTTCTCCCTTCCAACTCTGAGTTTCTTGAATCTGTAAACAACTTCTTAGCAGAGTCTCTAATGAAGAGAGATATTTTTCCTTGTATTTTTCAGAGATTAGCAACACCATAGAAAACGAAAAAAGGTTAAGACACTCGGTATTTATCAAGATCGTAACAACATGAAGTCACCACAAATGACTTTCACCCTAGTTGTACAAATGCACTAAAATACTCACAAATATCTATCAAAGACTATAAATCTTTCCAAACTTTATAGATCAAACCTTCCTTTCTTTGAAATTATAAATCACAAATGCAAATGAAGTGCAACTACAAATTCAAACTGATAAAATTTATAGACGAACTTATATCTTCACTCAATCCTTACAAATCTGATTATAAAATGATGCTTTAACAATGTGTTTGCATGTAGAATTCGTGCAAGGATTTTACAAGGGTTTGATATGCATTCAAATATCTCAAATATGTATGCATATGGATCAGATTGAACTAAGAGAGTATCAAACTCAGAAATATACTCTTCATTCCAATCTTATAAATATGATCAGAACATGATACTTAGATTTTGTAATTACACATAAATCACACAAGAAGTATTACCAGGGATCTGAAATACTGAAATACTAAATAATGTCCCCGGAAATGGCGCCATTTAGGTGTTGATACCCAAATTTTTTCTCCTTTTCATTCTAAGCAGCATCAGAAATATGGCATGAAGCGTGAAGGTAGATAGATCTTGATATATGTCATTTTGTAGTCGAGGATGTGATATAACTAGCACTCATATTTGTGGAGATATGGATAGCACTTTGAAAGGATTTGATCTAACCCTCACTATTTTAGGTTGTGCCTTTCAACCAAGGTAAGAGAACCTATATTGCAGCCTCTGTTTTGTGAAGGAGGTGGAGATATCCTTATACTGTGCATATTGTATGGAGATGGCCTTGGGAAAACATGATCAATTTTCCATTATTCAAACTCAATAGATCTGTCACTACTAAATGATGGAAATGCTTTTAAGACAAGGCTAAGGATGCTGAAGACATTGTATGATCCTAATTTTCTTTGTGTATTTTTGTAGATGGGTTAGATTCTTTTGTTGACACACAATACAATGCATGGGTAGTATGGGTAGGATTAGTTATTCAGATGATTTTTGGTGGGGTATTGCTTAGGAAAAACTTGGATATATAAAATCTTTGACAACCTCTACAATACTTGAACAACTATCGAGATAAAATGCTTCAAATAATCAGGGTGTTCTTTCAACTAGAATATGCATAAATGGAAGCCCAGGTTACACTCTTCACACAATATTTGAGAACTCACCAAAAAATCTTGAATTAAAGAACTCAATTAAACACAAAAATCCTTGATCAAACCATCCCTAAGGTACCCCAAAGGCTTACAAGCAATCCCAATCAACGAATGAAGGTGGAGTGATTTTAAATCGCATACTATCAATGCCAGATGAAATATCTTCGACAAACAGAAGCTGCAAGTGCCACCAAACTATAAATAAGGATTAGAGTCTATGTGATTTCTAAAGACTTTCAATGCAAGATTGAAACAAGAACAATGAAAACTATTTACAGGTATTTAAAATGATAACAGACATCATATTGCTAAGAAAAACACAAATTAACTCAAAAGCTTTTTAGATTCATCAGCAAGGGAGAATTTCATGAACAATCTCAGAGTTGTGTGATGGATATACACTTGTAACCAACTCACATACATGAAGATCCAACACAAAAGAAATTAACCTGGTTCTTTGGTGGGTTTCTCGAAAAAATGAGCTTTCTCTCAGAAATTTTCTCGTGATTTTCAACTTCCCAACCATTTGCATTTCTCCAAAATGCATTATATATCTCTTGCCACATTGGAGCCTTCTTTCCCAAGAAAATAATATGCCAAGGGATCAAGTTTGTTACAACAATTTCTCATGATTCACTGAAAATGACATTTAACAAATTTGCAATGAGAGTTTCTAGGTGTTTTAAAAAGACTGAATCATTACAAATATTTGGATCATTATCCTTCCTAGAGGCACATTTTTCATCATCAAGGCATGCAGATGCCTTTCCTCTCATCATTTCACCTTTTTACCTTTTAAAACTACCTCTCAACTTTCAAATTTGACATTTCACGTGTTTGGACAAATTAGGGAAAAATTTGTTTCAAAACACCTCAAATCTACAAATTAATCCCTAAAACCACTTGTATTGATCCTCAGTAGGCACAAAGGATAAGAATTCATCAAAAATTTGACTAAAAATGATGCCAAATTCACATCTCCAAGCTTCCTAGAGGAAAAAAGAGCGGCCAAAAATGAAAATGTATAGTTACCCTTGATCTACTCTTTCTCCTTCAATCTGGGCCCTCCACGTGTCAAAATATGATTGGGAATCAATTTGGGCTCACCTTTTGACTTTTTGACATTTTTGAAAAAATGGAAAAATTTGACCTTTTTCTCCACCCCTCCACCCTTGAATTTTGGTGATGACACGTGGCACATGGTGGGTCCCATTGGGATCGTGCTTCAATTCTGCGTGTTTTGACCTTTTTGGAAATTTGGAAAATTTTCAATTTTTCTTCCATGGGCCCGCACCTCCGATTCCTCCCTGCCACGTGTCTCCTTTTGATTTGTTTGCGGGCCAACACTTCAAATTTCCACACTGAGTCTTTTTTGCAAAAGGGAAAATTTTCCCTCTTACATCCACCGCCCGCCAACCCACTCTGACCGCCACATGTCCATCACTGATTGGAGCGGAGATGCATCCCATTTTTTAACTTTAGAAAACAAAGCTAAAAAATCATTAAGTTTTCCATCGGCCCGCTTCTCCATTTTTGTTTTTAAGGCCACGTGTCCACCTGTGATTGGCCACAGGGCCGCACTTCAAAATTTCACTTTAACCTTTTCTGCCTCCAAAGACAAAAAACTTCAAAAACCTCCGCCGTCCGCATCCCCTCTGCCCAAAATTGATGCCACGTGTCCTCCTTTGATTAGAGCGGGGCTGAAACTGATTTTGAAACTTTAGGAAAATAGAGCTAAAAAACTCTAAGTCCCCCATCGACCCGCTTCTCCATTTTAGGTTTTTAAGGCCATGTGTCCACTTTGTGATTGGCCATGGGGCCGCGCTTCAAAATTTCACTTTAACCTTTTCTACCTCCAAAGACAAAAAAATTCAAAAACCTCCATCGTCCGCATCCCCTTTGCCAAAAATTGATGCAATGTGTCCTCCTCTTGATTGGAGCGGGGATGAAACTGATTTTGAAACTTTAGGAAAATAGAGCTAAAAACTCTAAGTCCCCCATCGGCCCACTCCTCCCTTTTTTATTTTTAGGACACGTGTCCACTCCCGATTGGCTGCGGGGTTTCGGGCCATTTTGTGACTTTAAATTTTTTTGTAAAATAAAGTCTAAAAACTCTAAGGGAATCTGACCACCTACCATCCCTCAGCCAATCAAAACATGCCATGTAGGCAAAATTGGAAAAAGTGGAGCCCTGGGCCCAAAAATGCCCCATTTGCCAAAAAGGCAAAAATGATAAGTTATAACACTTCCCGCTTCTCCTCAGCTAATTAGATGCCGCCACGTACCCTCTGAATTCTCAACAATAATTTGATGGCTAAAATACACCCGTCTGACCATAAAAAACATAGAGTTTTTCCAGTTGTGCCCAGAACCCGATTTTTTCACCAAGGATGGAATTTTTTTGAAATAGAATCAGATGAAACATGATTTCTAGCATTTCTCGACCTTGGGATTGGATTTTTGAGCATTTCAATTTTGATTTTTCATGATCGGGAAAAAGGGAAAACATGACATAGCTTGTAGATTTTGAAAATTTAGGGCACAAACAAGGCATGCATGGATTTTTCCTTCAAAATGGGGCAAAATAATAAGTTTATGAGCTTTTGAAAGCATTCAATTCTTACAACAAAGTTTGGAGACCACCAAGTTTGAAGAAAAACATTTTTGAGCAAGTACAGATTTGAAAAATTAGGGCAACACAATGCAAGCTTGAGTATTCTTGCAAAATGGGGCATGTCAAATGATTTTCAAATGGACTAAGGCATGGGAACAGAGGCAACAACTTCATTTCACCCATTAAAACTATAGAAAATGTTTCAGAGAAGTAGAGTGAAAGGAAAATTAGGGAAAAATAATAGAGGATCAAAATGGACACCAACATAACCCATGCACTCGCTGCGGCTAGTAGGCTCTTCTAAGCCTAAAATTACTACAACCTTAACATGATCTACTAACAACTCTTCCTTGTAGATAATGTGTTCTATTAAAGTCCCAAAAGGTATAGAAAACACACACTTTTTAATATTTAGAGAGATTCTCAATTATCTACACCATTCGAACATTAATTTCAAATTTCCATAGTGATCTTTGACTAGCCCATACATTATCCAATCATCCAAGTAAATATGCAAGAACTTATGAATAAACACCTGGAATGCTTGAACAATAATGTGCAAAAAGACTATCGATGCATTCCTTAACCCAAATGGTGTCACCATGTAGGAAAAACTTCCACATTCAATGGTGAAAGTTGTCTTCTCTTGATCCTCTTTAGCTATCTCGCACTTGATGATATCCAGAAATCCATCGGTAAAGGAGTAGATTTTGCGCACTACAACTCCTTCCGAAATTTCTTCAATAAAAGGTGTGGGAAAAGGATCAATCACACATATAGCATTAAACTCCCCGTAGTGCACACAAATTTTGATCCTTCCATATTTATTTATATTGATTACCATAGGGTTTACCCACTCTAATTCATTTATGGACTCAATGATTCTGATTTCAGCATCTTGTCAATTTCTTCTTTAACCTTGATGTGTAGGTTAGGGTTCATTATGTATGGACTCTTCCTAATCGAACATTCACCTTCCTTTAATTTAATCCTCATATCACCTAAAGACTCATGTACCACTTTTAATTCATGATATCCTCTTGGAAATAGATATTAGAAATCGTGCGGTAACTTAATTATCTTTACAACTTTAGATTCAAACCAATAATATCCAATGATGGCCTCTTTAGGTTCAACATCTAATCCAATGTTTACTTTCTTTGTCTTCATAAGCTCATGGTAGGCACATGCCTTCTCATCCACATTGTCTAATACCTCATTCCTACCCTTGAAACTATCCATGTTCAAATTTTCTACTTCCTCATCATCAATAATGTAGACCATATTTCCTTTTTCTTTCTCTAGGAAAGCACGCCCAAGTTTTTGCATCTTCCTCTTCAATTTCTTCAAAGCACACAACTAGGTCTGACTCACCAAGTAACTCTTGAATAAGTTCCTCATCCTTTGTGTAATCTCCTATAGTCGGTGTTTCATTACCTATAATGACTCATTCACGAAAGGTTTAGTGGAAAAATAGTCAAAGTTCTTAATCATACATGTAGTCAATTCGTGCCAATTTCCATTCTCTCTATTCAACTACGCATAAACATACCATGCGCATGCACAACCTCATAAGGTGAAGTAAATATTTTTAACCCACAATGAAGGAGGTAAATTTTCATGCCCCTATGTCCAGAGTCTCTCATCTTGCTGAACATGGTGCTAAACAGAGGTCCTTACCATGAAATTCACATATATAAGTAAGTGCATTATTGCGGAGAAATCTTGTAGAAAAGGCAATTCTTACTTCCTACCACTCCAACAGATTGTCTCTATGAACCATCCACCAGTGCACTTCTATCCTACATAAAGTATAAACTAACATGTTTCTTATTTCCACTTGTAATTCCATGGAATAGAGGAATACTTCAGGATTTCCTTCACTAGTATCCCGAGGTACCGGGTTACTTCCCAATGCCTAACACAATGCAATCTACTTATACACGTAGATGTACTCCTAACCTCACGTCCAACCATTTAATAAGTGCCTTACACCCAATTATCACATGCAACACTAGTAGTGCCACTCATGGACTGTGTATCATCCCACTGGAGAACTCCTTCCTTTGATGGATCAAGAACTTCCGATCTCAAATGGTGTGGACATTAATTATGTCCAGTCTTCTTCACTCAAAGGCTCAACATAAGGTGCAATTTTTCCATCTCATTAAATGGATAATAACTTGTTCCTCTTTGTTATCAAAACTAATATACCCCTTATTGAAATGTAGATCATCATTATTGGCATAACACCAAGATCTCCCAAGAAATGTCGGCAAACTATTTACTTACGTAAGCACTAAAACCAATAAGTCCCTAGTGAGCTTTGTCCCTTGTATAGTGATTTACACATCCTTCAGACTCCAATTAACATGGCCCTTTTCTAGTTCTCCATAAACAAAAAATTTGAGGATGGTTATAATGGATGTCTTCCCATTTGTACCCATGTATCCAAAGTGTTCACATTTAATATTGTGCCCGTATTAATTAAAATGTTACTCAAAATCCAAACATCAAAAAATAATTTAGATTGATTTCTTTTCATAATATAGGCTATAAGGAGTGAGATTAACATGCAGGATCTACCTCCCATTCTCGAGGACTAGCATGCGGAGTATTTCCCTTTAACCACTCCCTAATAAAGGAATAATGTTTTCTTGACATAGCATCTTACAAACCTCTTTCAAATCATCAACATCGACTTTTAGGGATTAGCTTCCTTCTTTTGTTCCAAATTTTGTGATTGCTCCTTCAAACATTGTATTTCACATTGTAGATTCCTGATTACCTACATGGTTTCTTGATAAACCTCCTTTTAATGTGTAAGGTCTAGGTACTTTGCATGTAGTACTTCTTCCCTAGTAATTGCAGGTTTTTGTTACATTATTTCTCTCGCATGTGCAACCTCAACACATGTAGTTATATGCACAAGCTCCAATTCAGATCCAACACTAACTTTGGCATCCATTGGTCTTCTATGACGCATTGTACTTTAACCATTCTCGTGCCCTTGTTCTCCTTTTTTTTTCTTAGATGCTCATACAATTCTAGGAACTCTTCATATTTATGATTCTTCCCATAAAAAGAACAAATAATATTATTAGTTCACTCACACCTATAATGATCAAGATGTCCACATGTATAGTATGTTCCATGAGGGAACTCACCTTTTCCACCACCACAACCACATCCTCCGAATCCACCACGATATCCTTGTCCTCGACCACACCTCCATTAGAATGCCCTTAATTATTTTCATGGTCATGGTGCTCACCCTTATCCTTGGAATTATTTGTAACCCATGTTTGTCACATGCCAATATCAATGACATCATGAATCTTATCAATCAACCTGCAATTTTTAGTATCATGAGTTGTGGACCTACAAATCTTGCAATAATAGGACACGTTCTTCCTTATTGTGCATTGTAAAAATGGGCACCTAATTGAATCATGGTCCAAGTGATAGATCTTAAATTATAGTAGTAAGGATCACACCAATCTGCAAGGAAAAATATCCTTAGTATGCCCCTCTACTTCACAATCTGTGCACCAAATTCCATTGCACGTCTCGTGTGCTGAATTGGCTGATAATTTCTCTAACTATTTGGCCATTCTTTGTAATCTAGGATTCCAACAATGGGATCACTCTAGTGTCTAACTTACTATTTCCTCATCGCGCAAAATATGCTTCAAGGGCCTCAATCGGATCTATATAATTCTTATGTGAGAGATCCCTCCTAAATGGTGTAACCAATACTCCAAAAACCATTGTGAATATTGGCTCAGTGTATATCATAAGATAGCTTTGATAACAACATCTTGAAGCATACATCATATTCCTAAACACTCATAGTAGTGCCCTACTTAATATCTTTAAGTGTGCTTATGATTTTCTTCTCAAACTCAAGGATATAATTGTTTTGTAAGAAAGCATCTCGCAACACTGTATAATCCACGCAAGTATAGTCAGGATCAAACTTTTTGTACCAGTTGTGTGTGTGTGTCCTGAAACGTAATCCCTTTCTCTTTAAAATGGTAATCCCCTTCGCACCATTGTATCTCACACATATGCACATGCTCAGCCACATCTTTTATTCCTTTGTATTCTAGGAGACGAAGAGACATTTCTATATAAATTTTCTGGGGTTGGTGTGGAACGTGCCCACTAGATCCCGATCCCATTGTTCCTCTTGATCCTCCTCCTGTAGAGGGAATCGTACGAGAGGATGCACTACCTTTTTTTTCCAACAATCATGCTGAATTTAACTTCCATATTATGTAAATTTTTACTACTCGCACATGTGATTCCTACGTTCTACGCTCCCAATTTTGTGTTGAAGACGTGTCAAAAGTATACCTCCAAATAACGAAGAAGATACTAACCCTACCATAGATGGATAGGTTGCGTGATTAACTCCTTAACACGATAGTAAACTAAGTTTTCCTTTTGCTACTCTATTGCCCACACTAGCTTGTTGATTACTAACTATTGTAGAAAATAAAAAACCAAGTGCAAGGGCTAGGTCACTAGGGGATCGGATACATGCCAATGGTCCACATTATCTCTACCAAAGTGCACTCTCATAGAAGGTGGAAGAGGGTTACCTTCCATGCTTTCCCAAATGGTGGAGTTATGGATGCTCTAACTACATGTCCTCTACGTGAGCTCCAAATCCTTTATGCTCCATCTCTCTCCACAATGCCATCCATTATGTGACCTTGAATTGATTCTCTAAATCCCTCTCGCACACCTCATTGAACTTAATCCACCTTTCTTCTATTTACCTTTCCACCACTTGGTCTTCCATATTTCTCCACACCTACTCCTACCCCAAAGGCATGGTGGGGCTTTGCTAGCCATAGGTTTTTCTTCCAAGTCCAGGGTTACAATCAAAATCTTAATTGTTAAAGGAATATTACGTAAATACGATCCTCTGGGATCATGTAAGAACTAAAACTCAGCAACCTCTATACAAGAATAGGTAGAAATTATGTACTCTAAGACATAGTTATTTAAGGAACCACATAACCAAATATCCATAACTCGCGTGTAATTCGATCAGCATCATATAGGGCATGAAACTCTTCCTATTTCCAAACCAATGTGTGAAATATCCAATTCCTTTTAGATGCATAAGCAACCAACTACTTGTATATTTCTATGGGAAAAATAACAAATAAAGTCTCATAAAATGCATCATATAAATTCTCTTCAACCCACACACATGCATCGAACTTAGGTCCAGTTAAATCAGGAGCATATTCTTTGTCCAAATCCACTAATCACTCCTCAATACTAGCCAAGGTCAACCAATATGTCTTCATCACGCAACATCCTGAAAACGGCTAAGTAAGAGTTCCTAGAATAGAACTAATGATGCAACCTAGAATTCACCTCAAATATCCCAAGGTGTGTTGACAGATCACTTAGGCATAGACCGATCACTCACCCGAAGCACGCATGGGTACAAGGTCTAGCTTTAGAGATGTTTGTCTAGAATGTTAGCATGATTAAGTATGCATAGTTTCATATATATGTCAAGAATAAACTAAACCACAATTGCATAAACCATATCTATATCTTTAATCATATAAAGAAATAAATAAATAATTACCATAATTATATTTACCATATAATATCCATTCTTAGTTATATCTAACACTATTATCCAACCAACATGATCCATTATATTAAATACTTTGTAAAACACATAAGCTTCATAAATAGTTAATTCACCATAATTCATGTGCAAGTAAAAACCATTAGCATAAATCTACAAGATCTCATATCCCTAATCCATGAAAATCATACATATATATAATGGTGGGGAATTTCCCTTCACCACCCATGCACCTTTCAAAAAAAAGCAAAATGCTAATAATAGCCATGTACCTTTACAAGAGAATACAAAAGCATGCAAGTGCTAATAATAGATCTTCTAAAGTTAACTCCTAGTACAAATCCTATTATTAGGTCAAAACTCTACATTTTTCTTGGTCTTCTACTAATCCTAAAATGGCCTTGCATAAGATGCAAGTCTTCTATGAAGCATGCTCCACACTCTTTGTCCCAAAAATAGCCTGTTATGCTAAAATGACTAAGTCTTGTTTTTCATAGTTTGTGGGCGTGCCTATATTATACTATACTTCCACGCTCACCTATGTACCCTATGCCCAAGCACCCAAACCTTTTGCACTTTCATCCTAGAGCTAGATTTCATCTGCTCAAAAAATGAGCTTTCATTTGCAAAATATAGCATTAGATAACCTTACATTGACTCAAATTAAAATATTTTACATGGTTACAAACAATAGCACAATGAGAGAACCAAATCAAGATGGATTAAAACCTGATAGTATTTCATAGAGGGTACCCATGCGGAGGTGTAGGATTAGACGAGACCTCTCCAAGTACCACAGAGACCAAGATATCACCCCTCGAAGTTATAGTCTTTTTGGTCTTAAGGATCTTGTGGAATATGCCCGGATGAAGTAGCCCAAAAGCATTGAGAGCATTGGCCTCTGAAACAAATCCTCCCATAGCATTTACCTAGCCACTCGAATTTTTGGCATAGTTGATTCGGTGCCACAAGCTTCTATTTGTATTATTTCACACGGTTGCAAAAAATATCAACCGGTGAAGTTATATCCCTCAACTTTGTACTTTCTCTCTCCTCCATTCTTCCTCTACATCCATGCACACTACTCACAATATAAATTTAAGATATGTATTTACAAAAAAATTGGAACAATATTTGTTAACAAAAGAAAAAGGACAATGATTGTGTAACATTACCAACAAAGGAGTTCTTTTGGTATTATGGTTATATAAGGTTCGACTCTTGAGGATCATATTCGGTGTATATCCATAAAATAGTGTAGCTCTCCTATCAAATCATTTATTTAGTATGATGTGGAAGATGATAAAATAAAATGAAAGTTGGAGAATTAGATTTCATGGGTAATTAGTACTAAGAATCAACAAGACTAATATCACTTTCAACTTCCTATCAATGTAATCATTATACCTTGAAAATTAAAAATTTGGCACAACTATGTAGTAACAAGAACTCTTAACTTCCATACTAATTATGCATAGAGCCATCATTGAGTCTGTGTGTACAAAATAAGCATAGCAAGTGCAGAATGGCTAAGAACACACAAGGGTTATCAATCACCTAGTAAATCTTTCTTGTTTAGTTCTAAATGGGAGTTAGCTAGCCTACGGATTAGTGACCTTCCATTCATTGATAATTCCTTCTATGATAAACCCATGGATGCTTTCAAAAGTTCCTTCAAAAAGATAGGGGTAGTCATCAAGCCTAGTAAAGGGTGTGACATGATTTCCAAACAAATTGAAATGCATATAGATTTAGAGATCATAAGATGAATTTACAAATATCTCTATCGTTATAAATGGAAGCCACGTAATGGTGTCTCCAAGTATCTAAGGATTAAGGACTATTGGGGTCTGTGGCAAGATTAGACATTCAGGAATCATTGAGTGTGTGAATCAGAATGTTGTTGCATCTAGAGAAACATTATCAAACATTGGAGTAACGCATCTTGGAAAATAAAATTGAACCTCAGAAATCCTCTCAAATTTTCAGTCTAGGTCTTGGTCTAGGTCATGTTTTTGTTTCTAGTTTTGGTTCTAGTCATGTTCATCGAATATGGAAGTTTTAGGAAAGGAATCCACACTTGAAGAATTATTCCCATTTAGATTGTTAGAAATACCAATGGTAGTGGCAGTGCCTGTGGAATTTAGTTGGTGGAAGGTGGGCTTGTGCCCTTGTTGGTTTTTTCTCATGGTGTCATAGGTAGCCTTTCTAGTATTATCAAAGAGAGCTCTCCATGCTTGTGTGATAATTTTAAAACCTCCCTCATCTCCTTGGAAATTATTTTTATCAGGATGTAATAGCAAGGCTAGCTTTAGGAAGGCAATTTGGCTTTCCAAGTTCTCCATATTTTCCAAATTTGAGGTGAATTGACATTCTAGACCTTTGAAATCGTAAAGAAAATGACAAGTTTATTTCCCCCAACCTTTCTTGAAGTGAATTTAAATGAAATGAAATTTGGAATTTGGAGGTGGAATAAGATAAATATTGATTTTCCTAACACCGATTTACTTATTAATGATTAATTGTTATTAACTGGTTTTATTTGCCATTATTATGATAAGTACGTTTTTGAGATTTTCAAATTACCATTAGATTTATTTGTGAGAATACAATTATTATTGTGGCATGATGGAGGTAACTCCTTAAATCCTCCCAAAATTATGAGTACCTCTCCTACGTAGCCTTTACAAGAGGATATATGATACAAAGTACAAGTGGTCTCGGGGCTCTTAAGGGACTATGCCCGAAAGAGGTAGACCAAAAGCACAGGGACTATAGGGAACCAAAATGACGCCTCCCAAAAATTTACCAAGCCATCCCGATGCGTGTGCATAATGAGTTTTGTCCCACAAGCTTCCATTTGAAAAAAAAGCATATGGCATCCTTACACTAACTCAAACTGTAGTATTTGGTGCATTTGTAAACAATAGGACAGTGAGAGCACCGAATTAAGATGGAAAAAACCAAGATAGGATTTATTTAATGTCCCTATGTAGAGGTGTAGGATCTGATTGGACATATTTAGGTGTCATGGAGTCTAATAAATCACCCAACAAACTTATATAGTTTTTGGTCTCAGGGATCTTAAGGGACTACGCCCTGGACGAAGTATCCTGTATAAACGACACCATCCCACACCAAAATGAATCCTCCAATAGTGTTCACCAAGTCATCTGGATGTGTTGGCATAGTTAGTTTGGTCCCACGAGCTAGCGTTTGCAAAACATTTTGTTTGACAGCCTTATACTGACACAAACTATAGTATTTAGCGTGTTTGCAAACAATAGGACAATGAGAGCACCAAATTGATATGGATAAATCTAAGATAGGATTTTTATAGGGTCCTTATGCAAAGGTTTAGGAGCTAATGAGATGTTTCTAGGTACCACAGAGTTCGAGATATCACCCGATAAAGTTATATCATTTTTGGTCTCAGGGCTCTTAAGGGACTATGCACAGATGAAGTAGCCCAAAAAGATGACACATCCCACACCAAAACAAAGCCTCCACTAGCATTCACCATCCCATATAGACATGTTGGCGTAGCTGGTTTTGTCCCATGAGCTATTGTTTGCTAAATATTATGTTTAACAACCTTACATTGACTCAAACTACAATATTTGGTGCATTTGTAAACAATAGGACATCGAAAGCACCAAATCAAGATGGAAAAAAATCAAGATAGGATTTTGTAGAAGGTACTACATGGACATATAGGATCTCACGAGACGTGTCTAGGTTCTACGGAGTCCGAGATATCACCCGATGAATTTATAGCCTTTTTTGGTCTCAGGGAACTTAAGGGACTATGCTTGGACGAAGTATCCCGATAGAAACAACACCATCCAACACCAAAATGAAACCTCCAAAATCATTTACCTAGCCACCTATATGTGTTGGTACGGTCGTTTCGAGTGCCACAAGCTACCATTTGCAAAATAATGGATTGGACAACCTCTCACTCTCTCTCCCTCTCATGTTTTCTCTCTCTCTCTCACACACACAATATCAATCTCACTCTCACTCTCTTTTCCTTTCTAAAAAAAATTCACATTTCTTGTATTTCCATGAATGGTATTATGCAATCTAGGATGACCCATTGGAAGATAGGAAAAAACCACATGTTTGACACCTTGTGACACATGTTCCCGACCTCCACAATGTATTGAGATTACTATGTTCTTGTTAGTTATTGCCAAGTTTTTTAACATGGGATAAGACTAAGAAGCATTGAAGTATGCATAAGGTCCATGATAAGATAGGAACCAATACAAAGAGACCATGAGAAAGAAGAATAGCGGGTAAGGCAAATACACATATACACATTGATAAATTGAATAAATAATTACTCGATTAGGTAACTCTTTATATACATACATTATATAAATATTGATTTCAAAATTTTGATGCATATTATACATCGAAAAACTAGTACATACATCACCAATAAATGAAAAAACAATCCATAATGTCTTAAATATTGTCAAGTGCACGTCGTATTAGTTTCATACAAAAATAATCTCATAAATGTATGGTCTCATAAAAATATGTCGAGTTCCAAATAGTATTAACGTGCACAATAAATATAAAAATGCATTAATAGGTCATATAATATCAAGTTCAAATGCCATATAGGTGTACATACAATGTCATGCACATGGGCATACAAAAAATGTCATGTAAGACACACACACACACACATATCGTAATCATCAAATTTTATCACTCTCTTAGCATTGCTCGAAGAAGGCCCTCCCTTAGACGAATATGGAGATCTGTGAGATGACTTTGGATTGTCTATGCTCATGCTACGAGTCCTCTTCTACTGAAGACTCGCCTATAGTTGAACCTGTAAATGCAAACAATTTTTTTCAAAATTAATATATATATATATATATATATATATGTTTTCAACATGTATTTAAGACCATGCTAATGAAAGTATTTACATAAATACAAAACTTACCGCAAGATCTCAGTCACACTTAATCTACATCTCACAATCAGATGAGTCATCGAGAGCTCTTGGAGCACAAAAAGGGGTATCAAAATGATGAGCTCGAGGATTCCATGCCCTTGAAGTCAAAATGGAATGGGTTGAAGTTCCCTACATACACATAAGATCACAAAATCAAACATCAAAATTAGCCAAAATAGAACTATGTTAACAAAAAAATATTGAATGCAGATCAAAAAAATTATGCCAACTAAGTACATGTATGTGTAATGAAAATATTTTAACTAATTTTATCAATATACAATTTTTATTTACCACGCCACGCCTGTGAATCAAATGAAAAAGGTTGTTACATATCGCAAGTAACTCCTACGTATACACAATGAAGGAAATTATTAACATAATTTAATAATGCTATAATGAAGGACATTATTAACATGTAATTTAACATAATATGAATTACACAAGAAATTTAATGAAAATACATGTTGTTTGAATACCTCGGTGAGTTGTTGTGCAAATGAAATTGCAGTGGAAACACCTTTCTCTACTCATCGCAGAGATGGTGGGGTGTCTAGTGAGGTCATCAACTTTATCAAACATATATCATGTCATAGTTGAACTATATATATATATATATATATATATATATGTATATATGTATGTATGTATGTATGTATGTATGTATGTATGTATGTATGTGTGTATGTATGTGTGTATGTATAATATATATTATATAATACTTGAAAATTTTAAACAATTAACATTCTAAATTACCTCTGTTAATGTATGTGTAGGCATGGTTCTCACAAAGATGTGGTCGAGATGATGAGGTCCCTCTCGTGTGATGTAATATCAATGCATACATGTAGAAATACAATTATTTCAAAATTTAACTTATATAAGTAAATAAAGTAGTCTAATATTTTTGTAACGCGCATGATAAAAATAACAAATACTTGTGAAGGTGACACCGAAGATTGTAATCCAAATGTCTCAGTCAAAAAGACATCTTACATAGTGGCATTATTATGTGCAACACCAATGGAAAATCCACCAAAACTAGTATGCATGAAAGCATCTTCCTCCTCGGGCCCCAAACATATGTTACCACATGTTGAGAAAAGATGTGGCCTTATGTTAGTACTACATGAGGGGATACTATGTACCTCCACAAACATCCTGGATCATAAATCTCCCACGTATGTTGAACAAGGCTATCGAGATAGCCCCTAAATCACATGGAGTGTATCAATCTCTCATGTCTCCTCCACTGTTGGAGGGAAAATCTCAATGTGAGGGGGATTCTATGTGGAGAATATACCTTGCTGAATAGGCACACATTGTGCACCTTTCGATCCTATGTAGAGCCTTTTCCTTGGCCCCTGAAATCCCGTAAATAAAAATAGTTTAGGATCCCGTTAAGGATAAACTTGCTATAGAGTTTCCTCAAAATTATAGCGGCACCTCATTGTTATTACAAGATGGAAAACCAAACGCCATCCACCATCTATCCCCAAAATTATTTTTAATCAAATCATTATTATACCAAAGTGGATGGAAAACTGTTTGCATGAAAACTACACAAGAAAATTGGTTTGGGGGTCTCGTGAATAAGGCACATATATGATTTTTTGTAAAAAAATTATTTCCATCCGCCTATGAATTTTTTTGGCATAATAAACCCTACAACACTCTCTATATGATGTCCAACAATCAATTTGAGTCATTTCTACATCAACTTGTTATCCTGCGAAATCGACAAGGGCAATTTGAAGGTAACTATACCAAAAATTCTGTTTTGACCTCCAAGGGAGTTTGACAACGTTTGAAGAAGCCCAAACTTCCTTTCAAAAAACCAAGATGTTGTAAGACTTAGTCACTTTTTGATAATCCTTCGCGTACCCATATTCATGTCGACATGACTAAACTTGCACCCCTTTTTGCACTAGGTGCAATTTTTGAAGTGTCGACATACCAAAATCTGTGCCCCCTCTTAATCCTTTGGTGCACTCATTTTTATGTCAACATCACTAAATTTGTGCCTCTTTGGTCCTTTAGCACTGAAAATATTGTGTCAACAACATGAAACATGCGTTAAGCATTTTTCTAAGTGCTGAAAACGTAGTGTTAACGTCAATAAAATTGCGCTAAGGTGCATTTTTCCTCATGTCAACGCTCTGAAAAGTGCGCCAAAGGTGGTTGGTGAGGTATTAAATGTGAATTTTTCTATAACCTAAAACCTATCATTTTCATGAATTTAAAATTACGAAAGGTATTTTCTCTACACTGTCACCATCCTTTTCAACCCCGCATGTCGCTTTTTCGATCTTGTGGACCCCACATCGTTCTTTGTCTTTTATAAATCCGGGTAAGTGGCTCCTCTCCTTGTTGTTGTTTTTGTTTTTGTTGTGTTAGGTATTAGGGTTGGTGTAAAAAAATAAAATCTAAAGAAACACACCTAACAATCTGCAAACCAACTGAAGCCCTTTTGCCTCTCCTTCCAGATCTACAAATCTAGAAGACCCCTGCCTCTAAAGAAACCAAAAACCCACCTTTCCTTGCTTGTTTCCTTGCCAAAAAAACCCTCTCTTTTCCATCTGACAAATCCAAAAGAGAGAGGAAGAGAAATCAAGAAATTTCCAAAATTATCAAACTATTGAAACCATTGGCGCTTGTTTTTTCGTGTTACACCTCTCAAAGTTGCACTTGGCGCACTTTACGCCAATATAACAAAACCTTTTTCCACACCCAATTAAAAGAACACTTTGCAATTTTTTGTGGGGTGTAGGCGCCACTTGCACAACATCAACATAAGATGTTGTGTGCCGCTAATCCATGCCACACACTTTTTCCCTTGGCGCATTGATTTTCCTTGTAACATCTTCCGCAATTGCGCTTTGGTGCACTTTAAACACATGCAACAAAAAACTTTTTCAAAGGCCAGCAAAGTAGATTATTCCTAAGGCATGGGTGTAAATCCCTTAACATCAACATAACATGTTGCATGTTGTAAATCCGCGCCCTACGCTTTACCCTTTGGCGCTACATTTTTTCATGTAACACCTCTACAAATTGCGCCCCTTCTAACTTAGCGTGAAAAGTTGTATGCTAACACTCTAGAAAGTGTGCCCAGTAATTTTAAGCCCCTGTAACTTGTTGTAAACCTACGCCTTGCACCCTAAGGCTTATAATTGCTTGTTCTTCATTCTACAAGCTTTCATTATGAATAACATGATAGTTGACATGGATCTTATGTGTTTGAACTCCTTGATTCTTCTTGCAGAACAAAAACATCCATCATTGGGCTTACATATGTCTTCATCAAGAAAAAAACCAGCTAAAGCTAAGCAATCAGAACAAGAAATGAAGTATAAGTATCAGAGAGTCAAAAATCCTGACTCATATGTAGAATGCACCCTTGACATCAGAGACTCTGAGTTGGGTTATATTGACATGGATGAATTTTGGGCAAGGACCACCCAGAAAGTAGTGGCCCATGGATGAATAAATTAGTAGGCAACAGGTTGCACTTTGCAGCTAGGCTCCCAATGAGTGTTGTAAATAACGAGTTCATCATGTTGGTTTCTCGGTGTTATAACAAGGACACTAGATGTGTCAAAGAAAAAGAGCACAAGATGATCATCGACCTCATAGCTCGTCACTTTGAGATGATCCTGGGCATTCCTCATCACAAGCAATATGTAGAAATAAGTATCAAGACTGCAAGAAGACCTGGGATGATAATGAGGATAAATGCATGCAGATGATGAATGAGCTTTATCTGAAGAACAAGAGGTCAGGTGAGCAGATGGCCACAAACCATCCACCGTAGTGACATCAATCAGGAGTTGAGTGATACAATCACCTTCTCAAATAGAGTATTTGGGATCCCTGATGCCCATTATTTCCAAAAGTGGATGTTGAGATACCTGGATACCATGAGCAAGAATGCACCTAATCAACTCTTCAAACTGGGAAATCATCAGTGACACCATCTCCCATCAGCTTCAACAAGTTCTAACAACTAGGAAGTTCTACATGAATTCCTATGTTGTGTGCGTTGCTTTGCGTCGAGAAAGATATTTCACAAGGTTAGATTGAAATGGGATATGGCCCCAAGTTAAAATATACGAGTTCTATCTAGAGCTAAGGCTCGAGGCCAACATCTCCTAGTTCTCTAAAATTAATGATGTCTTCTTCTTCTATGAGGTAATCTGCTTGCTGAGGCCAAACATGAGACACGGTCAGACCAGCCTAAGTGTGATTGCTGTTACAAAGAAATGGGGAGCATTGTTCACACAATTCCCCACATTCACATACCTTAGAGCTATGAATTTCAAGGGAGAACCAACGAAGCTACCAAGGTTTGCAGGGGCCAACGATCCTCTTGGAATTGTCAAGGCAACTAATCACCTATTATGAGAAGTGCATGAAGAGAAAGAAAGGAGGAACTCCATTCCCCCTTATAGTTGGCCGATACACCTGCCCCACACTTACCAAAGCATGGGAGATGTATGCTGAGCTAGAGTTGCTAAATCTAAAGCACAAATTCCCAGCAAGGCCAACCTTCGACTACCGGAGTTGCCTCCCAAAGGCAAAAATTGATCCCATCCATGTTCCTGAGATCAAGGACATTTGGATCAACCTGACACATGAGATAGACATCAGGTAAAAGGATCACTCCTGACTGGATTTGGAGGAGATTATCCACTATGGCGTTGCCATTGTCCCAAAGGAATTCCAAGAGACTGATCAAGAAATTGATCAGGTTTACCTTGACACAGATGGGGATGATTGGCCATTCACGGAGATCGACAAAGCCAAAGCATTGAAAACCATTTAGGAAAGGGTTAAGCCCACATTGCAGCACACCAAACATTGGTGCAAACATAATGGTCTCACCTACCTTGGAGTTGATTTCACTACTTCTCCTTCATGCAAGACACACTGCGCAAGGCCGGACCATGTGCCGAAAGGAAAAGGAAAGGACAAGGAGGATGAATCAAGTAGACAAGAAGAAACTCTTGAAGGCCTTCCTTCTACTTCTGAGAAGCAAGTAGTTGACCTGGTGTCTCCAAGTAAAGAAGAAACAACAGAGGTTTCAACGGATACATCCACCCAGGATGTTATCACAACTACAACTACAGAGGTACCCAACATTCCTTCTTCCATTTCTTCTCCTCCTCCTGTCATTGAAGCATCTATTCCTATGGATGTGTCTTCTCCTCTCCCTTCCTCCCTTCCATCTCCCACCTCTTCCATCTTCTCCTCTCTCACGGATCTGTCACCCAGTATTCCCTCCATCCAATTGTAGATCCCTTCCATTTCCATGTCCTTCTCTTCTCCTGTAGTAACTCCAGGCCCCATAAGCAGCGGTGTGTTGGACTCCTTGTCAATGCCACCATCGAGTGTCCCAACATACTTCCCTAAGGCCACTACGCTTTCTTCTCCTCTCACTCCCATTTCTTCTTTTATTTCCTGTACTCCCACTTCCATAAGTCCTAGTTGGATTTCTCGACCATCCGGCTAGGATAAGAGAAAATTTCCCATTGTGGCCATGGATTTATCTATTATTCCAAAGAAGGGAACCAAGAAGAAGAAATTGATAACTCACTTTTCTAAAAGTACTTCGGGGAGATAGTCATAGAGATAGCTTACCCAAACCCCACCAAGAAAAAGGAGGATCTGTCTCCCACAAACTTCACAGTGACTCAAGTCACAACGGGGACCTCATCTGAAAGCCTGCAAGGGGAAGACTTGTCTGCTGTGGATGCTCTCTACAAGAAGCTCCAAGAAGAAAAAGAGGAGAAGAGAATACTCAAAGAACAAAACAAACATCTCCTACAAGCATTACAGAAAATGGGCAATACTCCTCCTGTGACTACTACCAAAACCATTCAAGTTCCCAGTCAAGAGAAAACAAATGAATATGTTAAGATTGGTGAACAAGGTGTAGTAGTATCATCTTGGATGGAGTGAATCCTTAGAGATGGTGAAAAAAATATTTTGAAATTCACAGTGCTCTATCAGGATATAACTCAAGCAAATAAGGAGCTACAAGTAGTAGCAAACGCCCTATTTGAAGAGTTGGATAACGCTAGGTTGCAACATGAAACATTCCAAACCATGGTTAATTACTTAGATGACGACCTATTGAAGGTCAGCATTATCAATCACCTGCATGCACGTAACAAAGCTCTTATCATTTTAGATTACTAGGGTTGATCAAATGGAATATATCTTGGAGAGAATCGATAAAATCAAAGATGAATCCCTGGATGCATGATACAACATGGAGCAGACAATTACAAAAATGTCTCCACAGATTCTCAGTGAATCATATGACTTGAGGGAAGTGGATGATACATTCCAACACTTCAAGGCTATCATCACTCAAGGTTTGGCACCAGAGGTCACTTTTGACCGAGAGTCAATCAATAACCTTTTGGCCTGTTGTGACTTCATTGGATTTTTGATCAATGAATGCGAAAATTTTCACTTGAGTTACCTGATAAGCTCAATAACGAGAAAGAAAATTGTGAAGTCATTGAAGACCATTTTAAAGGTCCAGATCATGATCAACTTCAAGTGATGATCAACAAGTTTATGGAATATCGAGCAGTGTCACATCGATTCTCCTGATCAAAAGCAGGATACCAAGTTTGAGTAGAGGGATGATGAAGAGTAGTTTCTTCTTCCTGGGATCCATTGATATTTTTTGTAAAATATTTAAAAAGCATGTTGGCATACATAGTGACAACATCCATGTTGCACCATGGGATGTTGTCAGCCAAAAACTTGCCCAAAGTCAACTTTTGACTTGTAAGATATTTTGTAAATATCTTGTAAGATATTTTGTAAGTAGTTGGTTTGTTTTTGTCTTATTTCCTCTTCTCCTTCTATAAATACTTGAATACTTGTTGTATTCGGGGTGGACATTTTTGTATGAAAAGAGAAGTGAAAAGAGAAAGACTTTGTGTTTTCTTGTAACAGAAGAAATATTAATACATATGTTCAGACTTTGTGCTTAATATATGTGTTATTTGCATCAGATATTTCTTAAGTTAGATATGTGTTTTTATTCATTGGATTCATTCCTACTATTGTCATATGTTCATCATTAGATTGCTTTAATTGTTTATGTGAGTAAGTTTGGCTCAGTTTACTACCAGCCCAAAGCATAAACCTTCTGACCTTTCTATCTTTGGAATTCATTTCTTTTCTTCCTTCAAATCTACCCTCCTCCGTTCCTTCCCTCTTACCTTTCTGTTCATTGTTGGAACTACCTCTACTGGGATAAGATCCCAAACCCCCTGAAGTTAGAATAGTGTAGATTTCCACAGATTCTTGCTTGATAGATTAGCAATGAACCGATTTCACTTTACTATCTCAAAGAGGGGCTATGCCTTGCACACTGTTGGCATGTTCCCCATGACCTCGCCTAACCGAGCAGCTTTTGGACCAACACAACTTGAGCCACTAATTCCTCCAATGTGTTTGTAAGAGAGGCGTGGTGGGGGTTTGTAGAATGTGACTCCCTCATCGTTTTTATTAAATCCCCAATTTCAATATTTTTTCCACTATATGGGTTGCTAAATCTTCTTGACTTCCCCGAGAATGTTGAGAAACTATAGGAGGGCTTAGAGTGATCACAAGAATTACAAGGTTTGGTTGTGGTTGATCGGGTTGACGTGGAGTTGTAACAATAAAAATATGTATTCAATTGAAATTCTATTCTATAATTACCAAATTTGAATGCAATTTCATGAAAATAATTGTGCCTACCTATTCTCCATGGCATCATCCTTGATTCCAATCTTCGTAGCAATTCTCATATAATTGTTTGAGCAAGCTCCATTAGAATTTGAAACTTGAGGGTAGGGTTTTTCTTTAAAACATGCATTTGGGGGAAATGAAAATGAGTAAGGCTCAAGTTTTTTTGTTTATAGTTTGAAATAACGCATACGCGTTATAGGTTCATGAATTACTGAACCAAGGAAGACATGATTTGATCACATTATTACAAAACGTGTACGCTTTGCACTCATTTTGGGTTTTGTCCACTTTTGCCCCCAGTTGGTGCGCTTACCCATATGTAATAATTTTCATATGGATATAATTTTCTCTCGTTACTAATAAAGTTGTTACTCTTTCCATTATGATGCTCCAGATTCAAAACTAGGTCAATAAATTTTGGATGGAGGTCAAACAGTTCTAAGCGTCTACTCAACCACTAGGTCACACCCCTACAGGTCATGTAGGTTTCCCCTGATGCTCCTTCTCGCTACCATTCTCCACCTAGGATTTAAAATTATCCTCTTCACCCAGGGGTGGGGGTTTCATAGGAAATGCTCACGAAGCTTGTGAGGCCCCTCTCCTCACCTTCGGTGGTCCCATCATTCTCAACCCCCTACCCCACCCATGGTGAATTTTTTGAGCATATTGGTGACTATGGTAGAGAGGGGTGCTCTGCTTCTCAGCAAGACAAGTTTCCTTGGTTGGCCTTTGTCATTTATCCTTTGCAATAGACATATAATCATGAGCAACAATAGTAGTAACATCATCAATGAGATGAGATCGAATGGGATCCCATCCCTGACTTGCCTCACCCTAGTTACCGCTTTGGGAGATAATTCGCATAGTCCTCTGCCTCCTCCACTGCTACCATGTTTGCCTGTGTGGCTTTTGTTTTTGGCTCCTTATTTTGTTCGCCCTTATTTTATTGAGGTCCACACTTTTATTTTGATTTAATTAGCCTCCTTCTCAAGGACTTGTTAGCTTTATGTGATTGGAATTATGGGGTGTGATCTCTTCTACCTATCTTTTAAATGACCAAAGTGTTGTAATTACCTATTTATATCACTAAAAGTGCACTTTTCAATTAACAATAAAGAAAATAAATGAAAAAGTTAAAATTCATGTCACCATTTTAGGTGAATAAAACAAAATTCAAAGAATTAATATTTAATTCTAAATATATAAAAGCATATTTAACCTTTTCCAACTTTCAAAATAGCTCATCCATGTAAGCTCAAATAAGATTTCAACTTTTCAATAAGATTGGAAGCTCAAATAAACAATTCAATCTTACTTCAATCAAATTCATATTAGACAAGTTAACCACACAAATCAAGGATTTACAATTCTCTTCCCTCCTCTATGAATAATTACTCATTTTTCTCCAACTATCATCTTTGGAATTCTTGAGATTTACTTGTTTCACCTATTTTTCTTAGATTGTTTCTTTGAATTGTTGACGCCAAACAAATAGGGTAACAGGCGTAGGAGGAATACTTGTTCAAATGTCACTTGATGGGTTACTGTGTGCGTATGAATTTTGAATCCACAAATGACCGTGAGAGCTTCCTTTTAGATAGGAGGAACTACCCTTAATGAAAACAAGACCACCAAATAGAAATAAACAATATGGATAGTGAATGCGTAGCGTAAGCTAGATCCAGAAGTATGATACTTCCTAGATGGTTGTCACCCATTGTTTTAAACAAATTAATATTGTAAACAAAGTAAATCCTATTATTATTTTAAAATGATTTAGGTATCTCACTTAAAACACAATAAGAAATAGATCTAATCTAACAGGCTAAGCTAGAATAGAATCCATAGGTCAAATGGTTGGTTCTAGGTTCTGCAGGTCTGATAAAGGTCTCGGGTAGGTCACCGGTGAATGAGGGTGAGATGAAATTAGGTGGGTAGGTCTCTATTCTAGGTTGTGTGGGAAAATACTGAGGCGAGATCGTGCGATTCTTGTGAGATCTAAAAATGTCACAGAACAAGCTTAAGGTCTCCTTTGTGATTGCAAAAAGGACTTTGGTTGGTCGAGACGAGGTATTGGGTGACTAGAGTAGGATTTTGTGAGGCTTTAGTGGGTATATGGAGGTGAAAATGTCGGAGAAGGTCAATAGGGAGCAAGTTAAACAATGAATGATAAACTAATGATGACATAAAATAGCCAGGAAAGTATGACGTTATACTTACTTGGATTTTGTTCTTGAAGGTCTGTGTGTGAAGGATGGAGGTGTTGATGATGGATTTAGAGGCTGAAAGTGATTACCAACTGAAGAAAATCTTCTGTATGGGTTGCATGCATACTCCTCTTTGCTTGGATAAATCAGATCATGGCTAGGATGGTTGTGCAGGAGAAGATTCTCAATCTCCTTCCTTGGATGTGAGTTCTTACTGGAATTGGCTCTCTGAAGATGCATTATCTTTTTGAGAGCTCGTTCTTGCTTGTAAAATTTCTCCCAATGGTTTCCAACCTTGAGAATAAGGTATTTTAAGAGTTAAAAAGGGGTAACCGAAGGTGGTCCGGCTTAACCAGTGATGGTTAGGGGTATCCGACGTCAGTCAAGGCAAGATTTCCTAGGTTTACTAAACTTAGGGAGATCCTCCTGATTTCCTCGGATCTTGTATGGTTATCCCACGGATTCAATTGGGAGCTTCTTGTGAGCATGCAGGAATGTGGTTAGAGGGAGTGTAGGCATTGATTTTTAGGGTTTGGGTAAGTCTTAGTTAGTTATGGTAACTTGCTAAGAATAGGTCTTAGGGTGAGTTAGCTTGATGAGGTGTCTGGGTGAAGTGTTTGTGTGGATATTATTTAAAATAAGATATTTAAATAATAAATATAGTGAGGGTAAAGCATTAATTTAATTAAATTAATATTAGTGGGGTGAAGGGGGTCATGGCTAGGTAAATTTAATAAAGGGGGCTTATTGGTCGAGGTAGGAAAGGGGAGTGTGATCTGATTTTAGTGTCTAAATTTTGCCCCTTTTTATTACGTAGCTTGTATTGGTAAGCGATGCTAACAAAAATAAGATGTGGTTTCCCCATGTGCGGGTGAAGGTTATCCCCTCAAACCGAACCCGCAAGCAGCCGTCTAAAGTGGTGAGTGGTTTGGTAAAAGGTAGATGTGAAGAAAAGGTAAACGGGTGTAGGGGAAGAGGGTGAAAGGTCTACTTGGGAAATCTAGGTAATGGGTCAGGGTCAAAGGTAGCAGCAGTCAAATGCACATACATATATAAACTACAGCACGCTACCAAGTTAAAGAGAAAGAAAACTCTACATCATTTAGGGTTGATAGGTTTATCCAAAAAGGGTGAAGTGAATCTGGTATCCAACGTATAGGATAAGATCATAAAACACAATGTAGGTTAGGTGCAGGAAACGTTTAGGTATGTTCCAAAGTACACCAAAGGTAGAGTCGGGATAAACGGTCACAACAATAGGCTAGGTAAGGTCATTAGGTCCACAACACAAGTAATAGTGCCGCAAGGTATAATGAACGCATGAGGTCAAAGGTCACTAGCGATGGTCCAGGTCTAAATATCGAGATCGCGGCATGGGAAGGCCACGGTAGGGGTAAAATAATAAGTCATCAATAGCATACTCGAGGAGGTGGAAGAGGGTGGAGGGCCAGAGGTGAAGGTAAAGTGGTCTAGATAGGTGTATGAAAGGAAAAAGAAAGGGGGGTTAAGGAAAATGAGGTCAATGTGAGGGCAGTGAGTAGGTAGGGTAACCGACATTGGTTGATAATAAACCAATGACATTGTAGGGGAACGAACGATGGTAGTCTAGGGTAGAAGACCGGCAGTGGTCAAGGGTTAACCGACATCGGTCGGGTCAGGGAGGGTATAAAAGTGGAAAACCCACGTTTGAAAAGTCATTTGTGCTATTGGAAAGGGAGAAAAGGACAAGAAGATAAAAAAGGAATAAGAAAAAAGAGTACAATAGAGAGCTTGTTTGGTGAACCACATAGGTGAGAGTCATTGATTGAGAGGTGGGACCGTGAGATCAGGTGGCATGATTCGTGTGGCTGAGGATTGGTTGAGAGAGGTAGACGTTTGTTGAGGATGGCAGAGGCCGGAGAGGGCTCGAAAGGAGTGGCACGAGAGACCGGAGGTGCCAAATGATGGTGGCGACAAGATCAGGTAGGATTGGAACCTTTGGTTTTGAGTTTTGAGTGAATTTGATGTAGGATGTAGAAAATATAAAAAATGGGGGGGGGGAAAGAATTTCAAAATGCGAAAAAGAGAGGAGGAAGGTAATAGTGGTTAGTAAGGGGTAGGGAAAAAGGGTAATGTAGGAACAATTAAGGGTGTAAAGAGGGATCTGGGTGGGTAGAATGTTGAGGAAGGGAAAAATAGGTTTGGAAAGGCGCGGGGGTGGTGCAATAGTGATCGACGTTGGTCGACTTAGGGCCGATGGCGGGGTAGTGGTGACCAGTGCTTTGTCACAAGAACAGTGATTGATGTCGGTCAAGGAAAGACCATGGGCACATGGAATAACCAGGGTTAGTTAAGTATAGGTTTGGGTAGGTTTGGGTAAGGGTTAGGTTAGATAGGTTTGGGTAGATGGGTTTGGGTAGGTTAGGTTAGGATGTGGGGTAAAAATGGGTAAGTTGGGAAAGGTATACTAATACATTTCTTTTGTGGGATGTAGGTGAGAGACGAGCTGCGAATGAGAGCCTGGGTGCCACCCTTGTTATTGAGAGTACAGGCGAGCACGACACACGCCCAGAGTGGCAGCATGTGGCAGAGGTGGGATTGATAGGGGTGAGGTGCTACCAGCATGTAGTCTGGGAGGTGAGTCTTATGGTTTCCCTCATCGATAGATGGGACTTAGCGACCAATACCTTCCATTTCGACGGGTGAGATGACGATCACCCCAGAGGACATATACAAGATCCTGTAGTTTCCCATATTGGGGCCCCATGTTTATTCTATCTCTTCAAAGGCATCTAAGGAGTTACTGGCACCTATTTTTGGTGAGGGTGTAATAGACCTGATGTTCCATAGCGCTAGCATGAGCTATGGAGTGATGTATAGAGCTCATTGAGATGAGATGAGGTTAGTGGTACTTGTGATGGAGGTAGTGTCTTTGCTTCCTGCACCGCTGCACGAGATGGAGGAATATTCCCGAGGTCACTAATGGGATTCCTCCATGATATGATGATACATCAGACATGATTCGCATGAGCACCTACATTACTAACACAGGTGTATAGAGAGTTATGGGCCCATAGGAGTTTGAGAGGTTCGTCGTACTACTACATTGTTTGGCATACGAGCACATTGTTTGTGTTCAACTAGTGCAGATGCCCCAGGAAGATGCATTCCCACAGAGAGTTTTGAGAGTGGGGTACAGTGGTGATTACCGACCATGTGGGAGGCCCAAGGTGCAAGAGCTATGCATGATGTAGCTTATTACAGGAGGTTATTGGAGGGACTGTCTGGGGTGGATGTCATTTGGAGGTTGTATGTGGGATTCCCTTCATATAGACAGATGGCCACGGAGCTAGCTGGGCTACAGATACATCTATGGATAGAGGGAAGGAGAGCGGGGAACATGAGTGGATACCCGTAGAGCAGGTTAGATGGCAGTTTGGATTAGTGTAGGATGTACCACCTCCATTCCCGCAATGTCTGGAGAGATTTTGTGGAGAGACCTATGTCTCCACCACGACCCACAATGTTGACCGGGGTGGAGGAGGAGCTTTGTAGATACTCGTTGATGATGCTTTGGGGTTGTAGATGGGTATAGGCAGTGGTGGGTGGCACAGCCGATAGTCATACCACCAAGGCCGGGCAGCTAGACTTAGCCACCATCATAGTTTAGAGAGACACCTTACAGGCACGAGTGTGGCTATGTTGGTGACATAGCTTGGTATCATGTAGGGGCAGCTAATAGGTACGATGGCATAGGTTACCACATTACAGCCCAGAGATAGTGATGCTACAGCTCCAGTGGGAAGGGACAGGTACCTACACAGGTGGAGGTAGGGGGAGATGGAGAGGGAGAGGAGGTTTGTGGAGATGTAGGGTAGATAGCTGCCCTACATGTGCGAGTTCAGCTTTACTGAGATCTAGTTGGCCATAGTGCGGGGGACGTGTTACAAGTCCAGTAGGGCCAGCGGATAGTAGCACAGGCACAAATTACTACCCTACGAGCCTAGCTATAAGAACAGCACATATTCCAAGGCTAACTCAAACTCTAGCACCAAGACAGTGAGTGAGTGCAGTTCAGGATAGGTACTATTATACAAGTACCTACGTAGGTAGCGGGACCCATGGCACCTCCACAGACAGTGCCCATGGCCAGGTTCAGAGATGCCCTAGGAGAGGCACGGTATTACCATGATCATTTGTTAGTTGCTGGGCTAGATGTGCCCTCTATGTTGAGTACAGAGCACAACAGGCCTCTAGTGAGAGGACTAGATCCCACACTCACATTGTGGAGAGCACAGGGGGCCGGTGAGCCCAGGGACAGGGTCATGGTGAGGTCACTAGTGTGTAGAGGCCAGCTCCAAGTGAGGGGCCATCAGTAGGAGGTGAGGCAGGTGCTGCAGACCCCAGATAGGTGCAACAGAGGGGTCGGGAGAGACACAGTGATTTGCTTGTGGACCGGCCTACATGCTGAGTCATTTTTGTATGTATGATATATTAGACCAGCCTACGTGCCAAGAGATATTGTATTTATTTTTTGTACATGATACCGACCTACGAGCCGAAGACATTTTTGTATTGATAGTGTCTTGCAGTGATGATGATTATTTATAGTATATTGGCACTGTGTGTCGACATTTTTTGAGATGATAGCCATGATGAGACAGGCATGTTTATTGAGATACACATTTGTGTGATACTGTGGACATTGTATTGATATACACATGTATATATGAGGAGACATATGATATTCGAGTGATGTTGTTGTGATGTGTATGAGTTTTACTTTACTTATGATGTGGATGGAAAATAAATGAGCTAAGCATGATAAAGTCGGTCGTCATAGGCATGGATCGATTCAAGTCGGTTTAGGCATGGATCGATTCAGGTTGGTTTAGGCATGGATTGAGTTAGGTCGGCTTAGGCATGGATCGAGTTAGGTTGGTTTAGGCATGGATTGAGTCGGTCGGCTTAGGCATGGATCGAGTCGGGTCGGTTTAGGCATGGATTGAGTCGGAGTCGGCTTAGGCATGCATCAATTCAAGTTGTTAGGCATGGTTGAGTTAGGTCGGTTTAGGAATGGTTGATTTATTTCAGTATTTGGATAACAAATGGTAATATAAATGCATGAGATAGTGTTAAATGTGGAAAATGTTACGTATGGATGAAAATGTGAAATAATATAAGTGGTAAAAGTTATGTGGTATATGGTATAGATGTCAAGGTTTTTTTTTTTTGATATGAACAGAAATCGGGTAAAAGGTGGGGAAAATGGTTAGGGTAAAGAGTGGCCGAGCTAACCTTCCAGGGCCCCATGCCCTGGAATTTTTCCTACATAGAACCGGTGAAAAGGGACCTCGGATTGATGTAGTTATCCCATAAGCTAGGGAAGAAGATGAAAATGAGTTGGTAGGTTTGTGGTCATGTTGTGGGTTTGGGTTGAATAAGTGGGGGTAGATGAGAGTAAAAAATGTTGCAGGTTAGAACGAATATGGCGAAAGGGGAGGATGACCCCAAAAGGTAAGCGTCGAGGAATAAGTCTTGTACAAGAAGATCAAAAGGTAATGAAGAAGAGAAAAGATAAGAGGGGGCAAGAAAGCCACCCGATTGGCAAGGATCAAAACATATGAAACACGTCTATAGATAGTCTAATGAACGTAAGACCCTAAAAACATTACATGATTGATAATTCTAAGAGTGACGAAGAGTCACATGATCACCAAATGTCATAGGTTCAGTAGGTCCCTTGAGGTATGAAGTGAAAATACAATGGGTAAGGAGTTGCAGGTAATTGGGTCATAAAATGGGAGGTAAAATTCCTTGGGAAATAGAGCCAAGATCACAATAGGCAAGTCCATGACAAAAAGGCCTATTTTCTTTTTCTTTTTCTTTTTCATTTTTTTTGACTTTTAGATAGACTGATCGATGTGGGAAGTCTATACAAGATGAGTATATGTCTCCTTGGGGTCTTTGCGAAGCTCATCAATGCGGGAAGCTTCTAAATTTTGATTTTTGAGAAACGATAGTCTTCTTTTGGAAAAAACTATGTAGAGAGTTGTGAGCTTTTATAGTCACAATCGAGGGCTAGCCTATTTATAGGGACAATTGAGGGAAGAAGATGTAATTTTGAGGGATTCATCTTTTATATTGGAAGTTTGACTCAAGGAGGATCCCATTATTTTAGAAGATGTCCTTCTCGAGGAATTCATCTTATTTGTTTTTTTTGGATTTTAAGTCATGGACGAGACTATAATGAAGCATTTGGTTCTTGTTGAGAAGGCAAAGGTGAATGACCATGGGATCTCATCTAAAAAGAAGATGAAAACTATCCATGAGAATCATGTCATGTGCAGAGCCGTGGTGCACATATTTAAGAAAAGACAAAAAGGGGGACGGGTAATCACATGATCCTTGTTTAGTCATTGGAGATGAGGTGTGGAAAAGGTAAATGGCGCTCAAGGGACAATCATGAACTAGATAAATAGTGATGTAGGACTAGAGGTCAATAGTAGAACAGTCAAAGATGTAATGTGTTAAGGGGCTCAGGTTTGAGTTTACCCTCAAGTGAGGACAAACAATAGGCACCTGATCCATAGGTATGAGATACAATGTATGGTCCAAGCCAATTAGGTGAAAAAATTTCCTGTTTACTTTTCTCTGCTTTTGTTACGTGTTGATTTTATTTCAAAACAAGGTCACCAACTTGGAAGGTGTGTTCATGAACACATTTTTCATAGGCACGCTTGATGCATTTTGATAGACTTGAGGTGATCTAGAGCATTAAGATGATGTTCGTCTAATAACTCCAGTTGTGCCAAGCGGTCCCGATGAAAGTCATCATCATTAAGCATGTCATGGAGATAAATGCGGAGTGAGGGGATCTGGACTTTGAGAGGCAAAATAGCCTCTATACTGTAGACCAAAGAAAAGGGTGTGGCCACAGTGGAGGTGAGAATACTAGTGCGGTATGCCCATAAGGCGAAAGTAATGTGTGTATGCCAATCCTTCCTAGTATCGTCAACCACTTTCATGAGAATTTTGTTGAGGGTTTTGTTAGTGGATTCAGCTTGGCCATTGGTTTGTGGGTAATAAGGTGAGGAGAAACTAAGCTAAATACCAAATGCATCACAAAGTTTTTGCAGTGTTTTGTTTTTGAATTGTTTTCCATTGTCAGTGATGAGGCGATGAGGGACACCAAAGTGCCAAATGATGTGATGGTTAATAAACTCATATATTTTCTTGGCTTTCATGGAAATGAGCGGTATGGCTTCTACCATTTTGTGTAGTATTCAGTAGAAGTTATGATTCATTGATGGCGTTGGAAAGAATAAGGATTGATTTCTCCGATAAGATCCAAACCCCATTGAGAGAATGGCCAAAGGTCACGAGCGACCTATAAGGCATGACTGGGTGTATGATGAAGGTTGGAATGTTTTTGACATTTCATGCAGCATTTGAAATAGTCACAACAATCATGATTAAGGGTCAACCAGTAATAGCCTAGGCCAAGAATATGCTTAAGAACAGAAGGCCACTGAAGTGACCTCCACATATGCCATCCTAAACTTCTTTAATGGTATAGGGGATTTCAAAGCTAGTGAGGCATCATAAGAGAATACCGTCAAATCCTCATTTATAGAGAAGGCCACCCATGACAACATAACAAGAGACCTTTTTGAGAAAGGTGCGTTGTCCATTACATGTGAGATCAGGAGGTAATATAGAAAGGGAAAGGTAGTCCCCAAGCTGCTTATACCAAAGATCTTGTGTGTTCAGTGAGGTAGTTTGGATGAGGTTAATACAACAAGATTTATAAGAAGGTCTCGGTATGCATTTTATGGTAACAAATATGTCTGAATCGTCATGAAAAGTGGGTATTTGAGAAGTGAGGTAGGCCATGGTATCCACAAATTTATTGGTGGATCATGGAATGGTTTGAATTTTATAGTGGTCAAAGGTAGTCAACATGATGCCGATATAGCATTTGTATTCTTGAATTATTTCATTATGACATTGATAAATACCATTGACTTGGTTTACTACCAGTTGAGAATCACCAAATATATTAATGGACTTAACGTCTAAGGCATAGGCAGTCATGAGACCCAATACGAGTGCTTCGTATTTGGTGATATTGTTGGTGCATTCAAAGTTGAGTTTAAATGATAAGGGCATGGGTTCACCATCAAGAGGAATGAGGATAATGCCTGCACCACCCCCACGCTAACATTTGGAACCATCGAAGAATAAGGTCATTTGGTAAGGGTCGTCATCTAAAGAGAGGTTAGCAATGGATTCTTCAGGGAAATCAAATTTCGAGGGTTGGTCCTTAGCAATAGGTGCATAGGCCGGTTGGTCGAAATAGCCTAGCCCTTAATGGAATTTTGGTGGATGAATTCTAGGTCAAGATCAACTAAAATCATAAACCATCACACGGTGCACTGATTTTGATAAGGTTTAATGTACATGATGTGTAAAGGGTTGGTGTTGGTCACAACATAAGTTTTGTGGTTGAGCGGTAATGGTAGAGTTTGGTGGCAACCAAAACTAAGGCTAAGCACAATTTTTCAGGGTGAGTGTATTGAGTTTCATACTCCAGAAGGGTATGGCTTATATAATAAACTGCCTACTCCCTATGTTGTTCATCACGATGAGCGAGCATGGCTCCCAAGGAGTGATCGGTTGCTGATATGTATAGGTAAAAAGGTTGGTCATCTTTAGGTGGGATAAGTATGGGTGGTTGGAGAAGGTATTGTTTTAAGGCCTCAAAAAGCTTTGTGATAGTCATCATCTCATTTAAAGGAGACATCCTTCCTAAGCAATGATGAAATGGTTGACACTAGTCGGAGAGTTGGGAAATACATCGGTGAATGGACTGCAATTTACCTTGCAGGCTACGAGTTATTTGAGGTTCATGGGAGGAGGCATTTTCAGAATGGCCTTGACTTTTGTTGGGTCAACTTTTATACCACGTAAGGAAACGATAAATCCGAGGAGCTTTCCTAAGAGAACCACGAAGACACACTTTTTAGGTTGAAGGCGGATACAATATTTAATGAGGCGGTCAAAGATGGTTTTGAGGACAGTGAGGTGCTCGGCGCAACATTTAGATTTAGCCAAGAGATCATCCACATAATCTTCCAATATGCAATGCATGATATCATGGAAGATGTAAGTCATAACACGCTGATATGTAGCACCAAAGCATTTTTAAGGCCAAAAGGCATGACTTGATAGCAAGAAGGTCCCCCAAGGGGTAATGAATGCAGTCTTGTGCTAATATTCTGGGGCAAGAAAAATTTGGTTATAACCCAAGAAACCATCCATGAGTGAGAGCATCTCATGACCTATAGTAAGGTCCACAGGTTGATCAATACTGGGCAAGGGAAAGTCGTCTTTCGGGTAGGCGAGGTTGAGGTCCCAGAAGTCTGTACAAATGCAGAGTCCCCCTGTTGCTTTAGTGTCAGGGATAATGTTATAAATCCAACAAGGATAATCAATGGGTAAAATGAAGGAAATAGAAAGAAGACACCGAATTTCTTCTTTGACGAAGGGCAAATGCGAGGTGCATTTTCCAGCTTTTGTTTAATAGGTTTGGCATTGGGAATGGTTATGATATTGTGGACCACTATGGTGGGGTCAATACTAGGCATGTCTGCAAGTAAGACGGCGAAAGCGTGGTTATGCTCTTAGAGAAAATAAGTGATGGCTTCCTGTTCAGTAGCATCTAAAAGATTGTCTGATCTTTAGGATGTGCGGGTCGTCCTGAGTATGAATGTTGATCTCAATAATCGATTCATTCAACATGGTTTGCATCTTAGAGGGTAATGACCGATGAATATATGAGTCTTCTACACCAAGGTAGGTGAGTATGGATTCATCATCCTGACATTGAATGACGTTAATGGTTGGTGTGTCATCGTCGATCATCTTAGGATACAGGAATGGAAGAGTGGAAGGGGCCTCACCTTCACATTGATAAGTCAGAGGCCCCAAGGAAATAGTGTTTATGAAAAAAAAGTTAGGAGGGATAGATCCAGGATCCATCGACTCTATCAGTGAGGGTGGTGATGAAGGTGGAGAAGGGCTAGGGTCTGTAATGAGTTCAATGTGGGCTTGTTTGGTAGGAGGTTCGGGAATCCGATACCACTATGATCATTATGCTTGCAGGTGGTACATAGAATAACGGTATGGCGACCTTGCTTGTAGAAACCAAAACCAAAACCCTTCCATGCACAGTGGTGCAAGAAGGTGTGGGTGAAATGGAAATTGGTAAGTGATTGGAAGTCAGTGGAAAATGGGTGGGGTTGTGATGTTGGTTCAGGTGTGTAGGTAGTAGTATCAAGTCCCCCATAGGTGAGACTAGTACAAAGATGAGGAGGGCCATAAAGGAGGAATTCTCTAATACGATGATCATAGCGAGGGTGTTAGTGAAGACTTCCATACTCATGTGGAGTAAGGAAGGTGTTGACACTATATAGGTGGTACTCCCAGTGAGGCATTGAAAAACACCTTCTAAGTGATCAAAGGTTGGTATGTGGGTAGCTGATATGGATGATGTGTCGAGGTCGATGCGAGAGGTGGTGTTAATGGATTGGGAAGCTAATGGGTCAGTTGTGGAGGTTATAGTAGCGGTAGGAATGGAGAAGGTATGTGGGTGAAAGTAGCGGTTGACTCTTGGTAGGTGTGGGTGTAGGTGTAGGTGAATCGGTATTGGTGGCGTAAGTAGATGGCTTAACCAAGATGAGTACATCATTGGGTCGGTAAAGTGTGTGGCATGTTTTGAAAGGTGATGGGTCAAATTTGAATGGTATAAGTGTGTCCTTCGTGTTCAAACTTTACACAACGATGCAAAGTGGAAGGAACGCAAGGCATGACATGGATCCGTGGTCTATCGAGCAACAAGTTATAATGGAATCCCCCTCCAAAACATAAAACAATTATGGAATAGTCGGGGCCCACACGAACATGTAGGATGACAATGCCTAGTGTGGAGGTGATAGTGTCTTTGAATAAACACAACAAGACTAGATGTTTGTGCATGCAATTGTTAGGTATGCACATTTGAGAAAATTCATGGGGTGAAATGATGTTAATGCTAGCGCCTCCATCAATCATCACACGACGTACCCGTATGTCATCACTGTGGACAAAGATGAAGAGGGTTGGGTTTGGGTCCTCGTTTTGGTATGGCACGATCTCCTCCTCTGAGAAGCTAAGGGAGGCCACTTAGTGAACAAGGTGAGGTGAAGATGAAGGTGGTAATTTGGTGAGGGAAGCTTCATGATGGGGTGTGATAATGGAGGCTACGGTGTAGGGTCATAGGGTGAAACCTTGATAGATTGAAGAACCTCTATGAGGGCTTAACGATGGGATTCGAGGTTTGGATGAGGTCATATAAGGACATTTTAAGTGGAGATTGGTGTAATTGTTTGAGCATGGTGTGATGTGTGACACCATTAGGAATGGGGTATGTGGGGCCTCGGATAGTTATCTTAGGTATGGGTGTAGATGGTATGTTGGGTATAGGATTAGTTGGTGGGTCAACCGCCTTTTCTTTACGCTTTTGCACATGTGTAGTGACGTGTACCATATTGATTTGAGGAATTTTTCAAATGAATAGGGTGTAGGGTAAGTGGTATAGCGAAATGAAGGGAAAAAACCTATGGGTGGAGAAAATCCCTGTGAGGTTAGTTGGGTGCAGCAACATTTGGGTGGTGGTATGGCAAGTTCTCTTATGCGAACCATGTTAATTTAAAATTTTGTGTGTGGTTCTTGGAGCTGTGAGGGTGGAGGTTGTGGTTGTTGAGTGGGAAATGTGGGAATGGGTGTAGGTGAAGTAGGGTCCTCGTCTAGAAGGTCCTCATCATCAAATTTGGTTTCTAGTGGACACAATTAGATAAGAACGGTTTTCAAGGCCTTATAGTTCTCCACATTGTTCCCTGACACACGATGGTATGCACAAATTTTGGTATCATCAAACCCTTTTGGCTTGGGTTTGAGGGGGTCGTAAGGTCAAAGTGGCGGTAATGTAATAATAGAAGTCTCGAGGAGGTTGGTTAAAATCTTGGCATAAGACCCTGCTAGTGGATCACAATGGGAAGTAAATGTGGGTTTGGGTGTAGGTATGATTGGTTACAGGGAAATATTTTTGGAAGAGTAGGAATAGGCTAAGCTATGGGTTTAGGCAAATCGATGTGGTTTGAGGTATCGGTCGGATTCATTTGGGTAGGGGTATAGTAGATGGATGGGTCGGTGGGTGTGGTTTTGTTTTGACTACCTTGTTATGGGGTAGTAGGGTTTTGTTTTTGGGGTGCACCTTCTTGGGTAAAGGTGATGTGGGCGTATGAGGTCTATGAGGGAAAGCATATGGAGGAAGAGGGTGAGTTACCCATAGGGATAATGGGGGTGCTATGAAGGTAGATGACGTAGGTCATGCTTGGGGTGTGATGGACAATGACTGAAGTGTAGTAGGTAGTGAAGCAATGGCTGAAGGTATCAGAGGTATTGGTGGTAAAGAGACTACAGGTGCGGGTATGAATCGTGTTGTGTGATAGGGTAGGTTAGAGATTTGTGAGGCAGGAATGGGTGGTTGTGTTATTGGGTTATGAATGGGTGAGGGGTGCTTGACCTTGTTGGGAAGTTGAGGTCTTAAGGCAGATGGGACAAGTGCGGGTGTGATTGGTGTGGTAGGGGTATAAGGCTGATGAGTTTGTTTCTTTAGCTTGGGTGTCAGAGTAGGTGTGGTTTTAATGTTGGAGGATGTAGCTAAATCTAGTTTAATAGGTGGATGAGTGAGGCTAGTGGTCAGGGTAACCCCTAAAGTGGTAATAGGTTTAGTGGAGGTAAATGTTGTGGGTATGGGTTTGGGTTTAGGCATAGGTCGGGTTATGGTAAGCATGTGGTGTGAGTGCTAATGGTATTACGAAGGGGCCTGCAAGAAGTGGTTTTCTGTGGTTTTACGGGTGGAAATGTGCTTGGGTAGATAGTGGAGGTGTCATCGAGGGATCTCTACATTTGTGTTGAGATAGGGAGTAAGAGGCGCCCCCATAACAAGGCTCTATCCACATACTCTAAGTGATCAACCAAACATCAGAATGACATATTTGTGGGTGGATCTGGTGAAGACCTAATGGGAATTCCCATAAAATTCATCTTAGAGGTGGGGAATTGGCTAGCTTCAGCTTCTGTGGGTAAGATAGCTGAAAGTAGGTCTGTTGGATGTCAGGTAGTGGATGGAGAATGTTCACCACGAGGTAAAGGTATCTCCACTTGGTCTATGATGGGTGGAGGAGATGATGGGAGCTCACTTATGAGTGGAGGACATAATAGGTGCTCCTCTGTGGGTGGAGGAGGTAATGGGTGCTCCTCTACGAGTGGAGGAGGTATGGTAGGTAAAGGTTCGCTGAGTGGAGAAGCTAGGGGTGAGGTGGTCTCAATGTCCATAGGAGACTCCTCTGTAGGTGATGCAGGATATGAAGGGTGTTCTTCTATTAGTGAAGGAACAATCATGGTTTGTTCAGACATGCAAGGAGGATTTCGGCTAGGATTTCCTCTATGGAAGGGATGTGAGGTAATTGAGATGTAACAAGTACCTTGTTAAAGATCGCATGAACCTCACGAGTATGGGTATCGTGAGTGGATGTCTCACTTGTTTGATTGGATGAAGGGGTATGATTGGGAAATGGTTTTTTAAATATTTGTAGATTTTGAATAGGGGTGGCGTTGGGATTATCCATAGTCAACTCACCTTTCTCGAGCATTTCCTGGACAATATTCTTAAAAGTGATGCAGTTTTCGTTACTATGACCCTTCACTCGGTGATAGTTACAGAAACCTTGTTCCTTATACCATGTGGGCATGGGGCGAGTAGGGTCAAAACCAGTGTGTGGTTTTATGGGTGGAAGGGTGATGGCGCCAGCTTTGATCAGCTTTTCTAAAAAAAAAGAGTAAGGTTCCCCAATTGGGGTATATTTTCACTACTCTTGTCTGAATCGAAAAGCTTGTACAGGTGATAGATTAGATGAGGGTGTGGCTTGATTGGATGGATGAGCTGGGTCGACCTTGAGTACCACTGCGTTAGTGGTACCTTTAGCCTTTGAATAATTGGTTGGTGGTTTAGAAGAAGAAGAGGTTTTGGTCGACTTGAATGTCGAATTCTTATTTTGTAATTGGATTTTCTTCTCTTCAATAGCCCAAATTTCTAACTTTTGTGCCATAGTGAATGCCTCATCGAATGTTCTGAAATTTTGGACCTGCAAGGTCGGGAGATATGTCAGTCGTGCAAGCTCATGTGAAGAGCTCGATGAGTTCGGTTTGTAGTTGAAAGGTAAGTTGATTGATCGGGTTGCGCCAAATGGTGACAAAATCAGGGATAGAATCATCCTTGCTCGATGTGTGGAATACAGATCGGTCATGGTAACTTTCTTGGTGATGTTGATGGAAAAATGATCCAAGAAAGCCTAGGCTACCTGATTGAATGAAAATATGGAGTGTTTGGGTAACCCACTGTACCAATCTAATGTTCGTCCAGTGAGGGACATGGGAAAAGTTCTCAAAAGTAAGGCATCATCATGAGCAATCAAATAACATCTATGTTTGAACGAGCGCAAATGTTGTTGTGGGTCTTCCTTACTATTGAAGCGATTGAATTTAGGCATTTCCCAATGTACAGGTGGTATGAATGGATGGGAATGGATGGGTGAATAGGCTTGTTGCAAATCTCATCGTAAGTGAGAGTGTTGCATGAGCCGAAAACCGATGCCTCCAGTGTTTGCATCTTATCCATCATCAATATAATTAGGTCATTGGTGGGTTGTGATGATTAGATGCCTCCTATAACATGAGGAGGTTGGTTTTGGGTGTATAATGGGTGGGGCATTCCAGTGTATGGGGCTGCCCTATAAGGCGGTGGAGAAGAAGGCAATGAAATAGGGGGTACGTACCAAAATGAACAATAGATGAAACAGTAGTTATTGGTAGTATGTATATGGGGCAGGAAGGGTCGTGGTAACCCTAGTGGTAATAGGTGCCGTGGGATTGTGGAATGGAAAGAACTACGTCTTGAAATGGGGTAGGGGTCACCGAAATCGGAGGTGGGAACATAGCTATGGGTATGTATGAGACATTAGGGGTAGATGCGGTCGTGTTTGGGGTAGTCGCGAGGGTATGGTGGATGTAATGAGTGCTACAAGAGTAACAGATGCGGTAGTCATGAGTGGGTATAGGACCTAACCTGTGAAATGACCCGGGGTAAAGTGGAAGTGGGCGACAGAGCGGATGGGGCTGAAGCGAAGTGGGTATGAGTGTCATGGGGATAGATACGGGCATGCCATATATCAACTGACCCGAGGCATCTCGAGTGGATGAATGGGAGAGGTAAAACTGCAAGGCAACAGGGTTTTGGTCAAGGAGTCATGTGAACTCCTCATCTCTAGTGGCGATATTGGTAGGATGGATGGAATCCATGGCTGGTGATAGAATATAGGGTGGTGAAGGACTAGAGGGGAGCAGTTGAGAACTAGCATGAAAAATGATGGCGTTCACTTGTTTTTGGGTCAGTACCATGTGAACCAGTACTGATCAGGTGATGTTGCTTCTTTGTAAATAATACAGAGAATAGCAGGAACAGGTGAATCTAATAATAAAAAATGGATGAAGTAACAAATGGTGCATGGAATGTTAAACAAGGTAACCGATGCCGGTTAGGGACAACCAACGACGGTCAGGGGTAACCGTTGTCGGTTACTGTGGAAAATAGGCAGTGAGTAATCAGTGAGGTAGAAGGTAAAATCTACCAAGTATGCCAAATCTGGGGATGTAAAACGTCAATGGAAAAAGTGACAGTGACAGAGACTATGGAAAGTGGAAGAAAGTGAAGTGAAACTGTCCTTTTGAATAGGTTAGCAAAGGACTTGAACCGATAATGCATTGGGTGTAATCGATGGCGGTCGAGGTAATTGATTATGGTCAATTGTGAAATTGAAACAGTATGAGAAAAATTGGTTGTGAATTAGAATTTGATGTGGAATCAAACCCGGAAGTCGAGAATGATGAAGATGTTGTCCGGAAACACTCGGATGAAGTCGAATACACATTTAGACTATGAATGGGAGAGTGTGCGAGGAAAGACAAAAATAATGATCGAAAGCTATCACCTCAAAACGCAAATCAAATAAAACATTAAGAAAGAACATTCCTAGAGTGACTATTCTATTACGTTTGTTCATCTTATGCTATTTAGGACTGACACATGAATTTTGAAGTAGAGTTTTTGGTGAGGATGGCTTCCTACAAAGAAGGAGATCTAAAGGGTGAGGTTTTAGGTTTGTTATGGTGGGGGCGGGCTTACGCTCAAGTATGACTCAACAGAGCGAAATGAGTCAGGTGCCCACTATTTCGTGATCGTGTGATCACCTACGCAACTTCTTCCGTAAGATGTTGTTTAAGAATGTATGTATTTTGAATTTTTTTGTGGTTTGGTAATACTCGAGAAAGAGAAAAGGATAGAAGTGCTTTTCTATGATTCATTTATCAACCATCAAATGTGGTAATGACTTCCAGCGTATAGGTTGCCCTCATTTAATGTGAGCTAATGTAGAAAATCGAGAATGAGATGCAATGATTTTAAAACCCAAATCAAAAATGTGAAATTGGATGACACAATAAGATGAAACGGAAGAGGGATGATCTTTCACTAAAATGCAAAAAAATGAAGAAATGATTCTTTTAAATACACCAAAAGAAAAGTTTCTTGACGGGTTGTTGCCGCACGCGTATGACTTCGAATCCATAGGCTGACCGTGAGAGCTTCATTTTGGCTAGGAGGAACTACTTGTTAATGAAAACAAGACCACCGAGAAAGAATTAAACAATATGGGCAAAGAATTTCCTAGCGTAAGCTAGATCCGAAGTATGGTACTTCCTGATGGCTATCATCCAACGTTTTAAGCAAATTAATGTTGTAAAAAAGTAAATCCTATTGTTATTTTAAAATGATTTAGGTATATCACTTAAAACACAATAAGAAATAGATATAATCTAATAGGCTAAGCTAGAATAGAATCCATAGGTCAAATGGTTGGTTCTAGGTTCCTAGTGTTGTCCGAAAATCTATCGCCTGACAGATCTATGGATAGACGAGCCAATAGTGTGTAGGGCATAGCCCTCTTTGAGTCAAAGAGCGAAACTGGTTTATTGCTATTCTACCAAAGGAATCTTGTGCAAATCTCACAAGTATTCTCCTTTGGGGTTGGGATCTCATCCCCAAGAGGTTTATTTCCTACTGCGAAGAAAAGGAATAAAAGAGGAGATGAAGAAAAGTCGATCCGAAGGAGAAAGAAATGAATACCAAAGCGTAAAGGTCGGAAGATTTATGTTTTGGGATTGGTAGTAAATGAGCCAAACTTACTCGCATAAACGAACAAAGCAATAACATGACGATGAGCAAATGACAAAAAGTAGATATGAATCTAATAGAATAAACACATACGTATCTAACATAAGAAAGTTCTGATGCATAACACAGGTATTCAGCACAAAGTCTCAATATTTGTATTACTATTTTCTTCTATTACAAGAAAGCTCAAAGTCTTTCTCTCCTCACTTCTATTTTTATCTAAAAAATGTCCACACCGAATACAACAAGTATTCCAGTATTTATAGAAGAGGAGAAGGAAAGAAGGCAAAAAGGAGCCAACCACCTATTTACAAAGATATTTACAAAATATCTAAAATTCATGTTGACTTTTGAAAACTTGATGGATGACATCATCCCATGGTGCAACATGGATGATGCCATCATTTGTGTCAACATACTCTAGACATTCACAACAAGAAAGTTGAAGAAGAGAGAGAAGAAGAAGAAGAAGAAGAAGAAGAAGTGCCAGTGACTCGTCATCATCATCCCACGGCCGAAAGGGGGTAGCCTCTTTTGTCTGCTGCTTTCGGTGTGACGAGATATGGAACCGAGAGCGGTATTCCAAAACTTGTTGATCATTGGCCCTAGTTAATCCCGGAAGGATCCTTGTGCCACTCAATGATCGCCTCACAAGTCTCCCCGCTCGTCTATGAGTTTTTCGGGGAGTTTGGAATAGTCATTTTCCACCTCAATGATGAACCCGATGAAGTCCCTACAGGCCAGCAGGTTGTTGATAGACTCTGCGTCAAATGTGACCTCGGGCCCTGTTCCTTGAGAAGCGATCTCCTTGAAGATCCGGATGGTTTCATCAGCTTTCCTTAAAGTGAAGGAAGGAGTAAGTAACCACGCGACATATTAAGAACAATCCGCTCCATTTGGTGCATCGCGTCTGTATTTCTTCCTTGACTTTGTCAATCTTTTCTAGAACAAATTCTAGCTGATCCACCCGGTGGTCCAGAGTGGACATGACTTTGTTGAGGGCCCTTAGATGGCCGAAGACGCCGAACTTGACTGTGTCTTCGACTGAATAGTCGAACATTTGTTGAAAGGTCTCGTCTTGTAGTCCTGCATGTTCCAGCTCTTCCGATATGGGCCTCGCTAACGCCCGGAGCTCTTTATTCGCCTTACCAATGTTCGTATATAAGTCGAGGAACTCAAAGCAATCACTTTTTCAATGTCTTTGAGGATTTGGCTCCTCCAAGTGGAAACGCCATACCCTCGCTCACCGATCTTTACATACTGTTAATTTTCTCCTGGATGAGAAGCTCGTGAAGTCTCAATGCTGGCATTGTGGGAGGCCCACTACCCATCTTCTCGTAAGGCTTGGAGTAGATATTTGTTTTGCTCCTTCGATTACCTTTTCTCTTCCTTTGTCTCTTTAAGTTTCTTGCAGAGGGCATCAACTGCAGAAAGAGCCTCCCCGAAGACTTTCTGAAGATGTCCCCACATTGTGACTTGGGTCACAAGAAAATCTTGCCGAGACAAATCCTTTTTCTCTTTGAGGGTTGGGGTATGCGATTTCCATAACTCTCTATCCCATAAGACTTCGAGAGAAGCGTGTGACAAGCTTCGATTCTTTCGCCCCTTTAGATGGGATTACGTAAAAGTCCATCGGAGCGATGGGAACTTTCCTCTTTTCCGGCTTACTACCCGGGAGATCCAGTGCCGGACCTATGGGAGAAGGGCCGGAAATGAAGAAGGGGCAGCTGCAGAGTAGAGGGGAAAAATGTGGAGACACGTGGCGCAACATGGAGAGAATAGCCAAAGAAGTGTCCACGGAGGAAGAGAAACTGCACTGGGCAGAAGACATAGGAAGGGAAGGGAGCTCTTAGATAAGGGAAGAAATGGAGGACAGATCAAAGAGGGAAGAGAAGATAGACGAAGAAGCGGGGGAAATAGTAGAAGAAGGGACAGAGGACACGACCAAAGGGATGGTTGCTTGAGCCACTCGAGGAGGGAAGAAAGAGAGAAGAAGGGATGAAGGTACCTCGGTTGTTGTCAGTGCCGCCGACATCCCGAATGGATGGGCCTATGGGAATATCCTCTTCTACTTCTTTCTCTCGGTGTAACCAGAGTTATTACTCCGCTCTCAAAGCCGCGGAAGGAGGACTCTCGGGGGCTTCTTCCCGAATGGTGCTGGTTTCAACTTCTACGCCTTTCCCTTACCTTTAGGCATTGTTTAGATCGTGGAGGTGCGCTTCCAATGGGGAGGTTGTGAAATCAACCCTAAGGTAGATTAGTCTGCTCATCCGGCACCAAGAGTCTGTCTCGCGTAGAGTCTCCTCGACCCTCTCCTAAATTTTCCGAGGGGATTTAGTTCTATCAATGGCTGGAAAAGGCCAATTTTCCCCATCTGTGTCAGTATATACCTGGTCTACTTCATCTTCCGTAGTTTGGAAGCCTTTGGGGACAATGGCTATCCCGTATTGGATGATTTCCGCCAAGGCTAGGCGAGAATGATCCTTTCTCCTAAGCTCCACCTCATGGATAACGTAAATTTAAATGTCCTCGATCTAAGGGACGTGGATTGGATCGAGTTTCACCTTTGGCAGATGCCCCTTGGGTCGAAGGTAGGCCTGGCTGGGAAATCATGTTTCAAATTAAGTGCTCAGCTTAAACATTTCCTTTGCCTTGTGGTGGGTAGAGCATGTATATCAGCCCACTATGAGGGGGAATAGAGTTCCATCCTTCTTTCTTTTAAGGCATTTCGTGGTATGTGATCAGCCGCCTTGATGCTCCAAAGAAAATCGCTTTAGGTCCAAAGATACCCGGTAGCTGGTTGGCTCTCCTAAAAATTTGGCAGCCCTTAGATAGGTGAATGTGGGAAACTGGGTGAACAGGGCCCCCATTTCTCGGGCTGCTTACTATGCTTTTGGTCATGTGACCATAAGTCATATTTGGCCTCAACAGGCAGATGATGTGGTAGAAGAATGCATCGTTGATTTTGGTGAATTGGGAGATGCTATTCTCCAGCCTCAATTCTTGATAGTACTCGTATATTTTGACCTAGAGGCCAAACTCCACTCCACGTCAGGCCTGGATAGTCCCTCTCTGATGCTGCAACGTAGACCACGTAGGAGTTCATATGGAATGTCCCCGTTGTGGCCGAATTGTTGTAGCTCGCTCGTAGATTAGTCGCTTATAATTTCTCCCCAACGCAAAAGCGCTGATCAGGCATATTCTTGTTCATGGTCTCTAAGTACCGCAACATCCATTTATGGAAATAATGGGCATCAGAAAGCCCAAAGACCCTGCTCAGGAACGTAATGGTGTCGCTGAGCTCCTCTGAGAAGTCGCTGCGGTGGATGATTTGGGGCCACCGGTTATTACCTTTTTGTTCTTCAAATAGACTTCATTCATCAATCGCATACATCGATCTTCATTGTCATCCTGTGCCTTGATGCAACTGTTTCGACCGACGCCACAAAGTGCCTATGGTGAGGGATGCCGAGTATTATCTCAAAGTGACGGCAAAGTGAGGTTGATGACTACCTCTCCTTGTTGCTTACACACACTCAGTGTCTTTGTTGTAACACTGGGAAACCATCATTGAATTCATTGTTGACGGCGCTAACTCGATTCCTCCGGTGCAGCCAGTGGCACCGCTATCGCTTGTCCATCCATGGACTCCTTGTGACTTTCTCGAGTTTTGGCCTGCAATTCCTCCATATCAATATGCCCCACCTCTAAGTCTCGACGTCCATGCTACACTCCTGCTGGGACTCCTCGGCATTCTCGACCCTCCGATATTTATATTTCATCTCTTCTTCTCGTAAGTTTGGCCTTTCCTTCGATTTGCAGGTATGTCTCTCTGGATGTCGACATATGTTCTTCCAAGTTTATTTTCCGATCTCGCATGAAGAAGAAGCGAGACCCAACGCAGAAAAGGTTGTATTATTCATTTGATTTTCCATCAAGTGTTAATGTAAGAAAGAGTTAGTTATTTTGGCTTAGGGGGCGCAGGGCGCGTGAAAGATGCAGCTTACAGGGCTAAATAGGTAAGGCGCACAGGGAAAGGGTGTTGCAAGGGTTAAACTGGCGCCAAAGGCGCATGGCGCATAAATACCGCATGGTGCATTTTACAAAAGGGCGCATGAAAACATCGTGTTGCACAGAGATAGGATGCGCCAAAGGCGCATAGATTTTTCATGTTGCATTGGGACTTGGTGCGCCCTTTGGCACATGTATGGTTTGTGTAACAGGAACTTTTCGTGTGCCAAAGAGAACATGGCGCGGCGCACGGGGAGCTTACACAACATGATGTTTTTGTAATGGGGAATGCGCTTGTGCTTTCAAGGCTTTGCACTTAGCGTAGATAAAGTTGATGTCAGCAGATCCGGGTGCGCCAAAGGGGCATGTTTATGTGACGTAACAAGGAAGGTTGGTGCGCCTAAGAGAGTGCAAGGTTAGCACTTATAGCATATGAAGGAGGCGCGCTGAGGGCGCGAAGTTTTGAGGGCGCGCCATAGATGTGGATTTTATTCATGCGTAGGTGACAAATGCGCCATTAAGGCACAACTATTTTAAATGTCAGAGTCGAGCTAATGCGCCAAAGGGAAAAGGAAAGTAGAGCTTTTCGTAGTTTTAATCACCCTCAAAGGGGTTTTCTACAAGGCTTAGCTTCTCTTTTTTCCTCTTAGCAAGGTTACTTTGGTAATGAAATGGCTTAACCAGAGGGAATTTGAAACGGGCTTTCAAACAACTTTCTACCAGCAGATCTGGAAAGAGGGGGAGGAATATGGAAATATAGTACGGGAAGGCCATTTCAATACTTCATTTCCAAAACCAAACCAACAAGCAACAAAGGACCAATAATGCAAAACACACGAAAGGAATAGAACCTCTACCCTGGATAAATAGTGAAAAACGTGCAACGGTCCACAACGTTGAAAATGACAGGGAAGACTTGACAATACATTGTGCTCGAGAATATTTGTAAAAAGACGTGATGCTCTAGTGAAAATGATATTTGCAGGCGCGCAAATATATATATAGGTGAACCAGCAATAAATGTGCCACCAAATTTATAAAGGGTGCATGAAAGTTTACTGTCGACATAGGAAAGCATGCGCCTTCGCGCACTCAAAGCATTTTCCAAGATGTGGAACTAAGCGCGCCTTTTGCGCACCAAAATTTGTGTCGTCATGAGATTATGTGCGCCTTTTGGCACACCAAAAGGTGGCACAACAAAAGTTGTGCTAACATGAAGGCGCATGCACCTTGGCGCACGCAGGAAGACTCAACATACAAGGCGCACCAAAAGGTGTGTCGACATAGAAAGCATGCGCCAAAGGCTTTAAAGGGGGCACACCAAAAGTCAGGTGTTACATAGAAATTTCATGCGCCCACCAAAAAAGACCAAAAGACTAAGTTCGAAAACCAGATTTCTGGAAGGGATTTGTGTGGACGTTTCAACACAAGGGATCCCTAACGAGGGATCGAACCAAATTTTCTGGTATGGTTATCGACAAAATTGCCTCGTCAATTTTACGATAACAAATGCTCTTTCTCGGGGACTATCCCGAGCAAACTCGGGGTAGAGAATCCAGATCTTATGTGCCTATCCATGGGTAACAGAGTCAAAAACAAGGGCTACCTGAGGGAGAACAAAGGGAACACACAACAAACCGAAAGCAAACACACGATGAAAAACAAACACACAACTTAAAGCAAATCAGACAAAGAAGAGAGCAAGCTCTACTTCCTCAAGATTTTCAGATGTTTCCCACTATAAGGAAGCGGAGCTCGGTTCCATCTAGATATGAGAGATAGAAACTATTCTCTCCATTGAGCCGCTTGATCTCAAGGGTCCTCTCCACAGGGAATCCAAATTTCCGTGCATGCCCTTTGGCTCTCTTCGCTTGTCCCACAAAAGGATGAGATCTCCCACTTGAAAATCCTCTACTTGGCCTTCTTATCGAAGCTCTCTTAACTTGATTCTGATGTTCGGTGATCCCGTCGACCCCCTTACTCTCTTTTCTTCAAGTTCTGCCAGGCGTATACATGATCCTCTTTTCTAGAGAATTCTAGAAAGTTTCATCTTCAATGTCTCGTGCTAAGCAGTGCAGAGCAGGAGTTCAACAGAATGGGAAGCTCAAAGATCGCTGCCATATAACACTTGAAAAGGTGACATACCGAGAGACCTCTTGGGAGTAATGCGGTCTGCCCACAAAGCGTCGTATAAGGACTTGTGCCACATTCGTTGATTTGCCTCCACCAGTTTTCGTATGATGGTCACCAAGTTCTGTATATCGGATTCTCGCTCTCGACCATTTCCCTGAGGGTAATAATCTGAGGCATGAGCCAAAGTTATCCCATATTCATAGCAAAAACCAATAACTTCTCGCGAGGAGAAGTTAGAAGCATTATCAGCAACAATCTTGTTGGGAACGCCGAACCTGACAATAATATTTTCTTTGATGAAATTACAAACAACCCTCGGCGAAGTGGCATGTTTGACATGGCTTCCACCCACTTAGTGAAGTAATCCATTGTTGTTAGGACATAACTATGTCCGCACTCGATCGGGGGATTGAGTGCACCAATAAAATCAATTCCCCACCGCCTCGAATGGCTCATTGAAAATAACCGGCCTTAGGGGGAAAGGCAGCCAACTCTGGGCTTGCCGATGAACTACACGCAAGGTTCACACCTCGCTACCTAGTAGCTGTATCTCGGAAGAGCGCGCCAATAGTACTGGCCTCGAATGATCTCTGTGTAGTTACGAAGAAGAGAAATGCCCCCACACAAGCTGAATTGTGAAAAATTTCCGTAGTTTTACTCCGCATTGGGTTTGTCAACACATCGCAAGAAGACACCATCTATTCTGCGCTTGTATAAACCGTCATCCCAGATGACATACTTGGCTGCCCTGAGCTTTGTAGTGCGCTTCTCCTTTGCGGTTAGGTGAGTTGGACATTCGCCGTAGGTGAGGAAGAAAGCAATATCTGAATACCACTCATCGCTGGTTGCAACAAATAGGACCAGAGGCAGAGAATGGGTTTCCTCCAGAGGGCTTTGCGCTTCATTGGTACAGTCATCTTTTTCCTTAGGGCTTTCTGAAACTTTGTTTTCAGCCATAAGCTGACATAGGCCCTTGCCTCTCACCAGCTTGGTCGGTTTTATATCCAGATCGTACTCCTGAACCTTTGCAATCCAATTTCCTCGCAAGCTTCCTAACTCCTGTTGAGTTAGGATTGACTTCACTGCTGTGTCAGGAACCAGTACTACTGTATGAGAATTTAAAATATAGTACCTGAAACTCTTAACTGCTTTGACAACGGCAAAGGCATGCTTTTCCAGTTGAGTCATTTTTAGTTCGTGAGGCTTGAGAGGAGAACTCATGAACGCAATCGGGGATTCAACGTCTTCTGAATTTTTTTGCATTATCATTGGCATACACAGTATGCCCGATGCATAACTATACATGATAAAATATTTGGAGAAATCGACATACTGTGACCGTGCATGAGCAAAAGCTTTTATTTCTTCAAACGACCTTTTCCCCTCTTCACTCCATCCAAAGTTGGTGACCCCTTCATCATGTTCAATATGTGACGAGTCTTCTCAAGAAAGTCTGAACAAAACGCCCAAGAAAGTTCACCTTTCCAAAAAAGAATGAACACCGCCTTGCTTCAGAAAGCAGCGAGTAAGGTTCGAATAGCCTTAACTCTTTCAAAGATCTCATCCCTCGTCCTTCCTTTACTAACGACATGCCCCGTAAGCTTTCCTTGACCCCAAAAACAAGACTTTTCGGTTTAGGGAAATCACATGCTCTTAGCATCCTGCCAATACTGCTCCAAATGATCACAATGATCACTTTTGTTTTTAGAGAACACAGCTTAAGTCATCTAGATAAACCACAATGACCTTTCCCATCATACCTTTGAACGCTGTGTCCATGACCCAAAAAGTGGCACCAAGATTGGTTAAGCCAAAAGGCATCCTCGTCAGAAGTGAATGTACCCTGTGGAGTAGTGAATGCTGTTTTAAATTGATCTTCAAAGCGAGACTTCAATGATTATAGCCCGAAAACCATCAAGCATGGACAAAGATCTCTCGATCTAGTTATCACGCTTGTCAGAACTTGATCCATTATGGGAGTGGGTAGTTGTCTTTAAGGAAGCCCGATTCAAATTTCAAAATCTACGCATATGCATATTTCACCATTCTTCTTGCATACCGGCACAATATTCGCTACCCAAGTACTGTGGTGGATAGAAAGATGATTCTCGTATCTAAGCATCTTCTCGAATTTCAGCCCTGATAGTGCCCAAGATCTTAGGATTATAGTGCCTCTACTTCGCGAAAGGCTTTGACGCCTTCTTTCAACGGATGTCATGCGCTGAACGTCCTTTACGTTTTAAAAGACTTTAGATCGGCATAGGACCATGCCAACACATCCATATATTTCTTCAAGAACTTGACAAATTTCCGCTTCTCTCTCGTGCAAATTTCCCAATGTTCACAAATCATGATGTTTTTCCGAACCTAAATTAACCGGTTCGCTTTTCTGGGGATGAGTCAGATCATCTCGCTTCTTCTTTTTCACAAAACGGTCATGCCTATCAAACAATCGCTCCAAAGAAACCAGGCCCTTCGGAATTTTATTTCCTTTGAGTTGACATATGCCGTCATTCCCTTTGACTCATCGCTCGATCGGGTGATTGATTCACGCACTTGAAGTGGATCCTTCAAATGCAACTCCTTAAAATTTTCTGATTTTTCCGTAAAGGCAATGAGTTGGTTGTCATCATTGAATACTTGCCAATGCCGAGAATCGTCCGCACGCCGGTCGAAAAACCACCTCTATGGTGTATTTGTCTATTTTCAAACCTGGGTGTGGGAGCATGAGACGACCAAACGCCAATGAATCGCCATGTCATTTTGAGCTCTCTGAATGGATTCTATAGAAAAGCATCAAATTCCTCGATGTTGTCCCATACCGCATTATGGTAGTGCCTGAGCCTCTCATTTTTACTTGATATATCCTCTTGACTTGGTTTACAACCAACTCGCATCACCTTGCACTTTTATATTTTTAATTCCTCTTTCCTCATGCGGGCAGACACCCGAGTAACAGAAGATTCATACTCAAGCAAGATTGTTAGTGTTGAAAACTGCAATTTGAAAGAGAGAGGAATTACCTCCTCTTTGGGAGATATCAGCACAGACCTCGGCCACATCCACTAGTTACAGAATCGCCATCAAACTCGCAAGGTCCAGATCTTATTAACATCTTTTTCCCGAACAAGAACACCTGCTTTTGTCCATCTCGATAGACAAGAAATAGTTCCCATCCCCGATGATTCAAAAAATATTTGAGCTTTGGGGTATTCTGAGCTAGTAACCAAGTATTTATTTTGTGATTCTCGCTCTAACGTCTCGCATTACACCTTTGACGGGAATTCTAGCTTTAGACCACCCATATGAATTTCCCCACCAACTTCGCTGCAGTAAACTTCTTCCCAACAAAATTCCATAAGCTACTGGAATGTCAAGCAACAAGGACGGTCATCTTTACCTTTTCTCGTGTGGAATGCCGCAAATGAAAATTACGCGTCTTTGATTTGACCAATCAACTAACTCGCTGGTTTCCAGAATAACATCCGCCAAAAGGTTCGTAAGGGTGAGGCCCAAAGCATGGGCAACTTTTGCCGCCGCATGACGTTATCCAAAGCCCGAATCAATTATGCGCTTACTCAACTTGGCCATTGATTAGAGGGAGAGATAAAAAGGCTCTATCTTGGCTCGATGCATGTATGTCAAGCAACATTTATGCGAGATTCAGGAGGAGTGGAAAGGATTCCTTTGGGAAACTCGCTTAGATATAACAACACTCAATATATTTGGTCAATCTTACAAGCTGTTCGGGATTTGACCGAAGGTACTCACTTTTCCTGACATTTGGATCTTGGTATTTTTATGATCTATGACATCAAATGTGGCCAAGGGTGCGTTGGGTGAAGGAATGAGTCCCTCACCTCGCGACGGTGGAATAGGATTACCGATCTTAATAGAACATGAGAGAGGCTGATTTGGAGGAGGGATGGGGGAAAGACTTCTTTGTAAAAGACTTAATAAGGAGTTGAGTAGAAGATGATTACCTCTTTTAACAATGGTCGAAGCACGCTTTGACACGGCCTCTCCTTCTCGCACATGGGCAGCAACCTCTTTTTTCTTGCCATGAGAGGTAAAAACAACATATGATTGTCCACTTGCATAGCCCCGAGTACCCTCTTCTTCGCTGATTCTTCCTCATTAAATTCCATATATCCAATAGTAGAGTCGCCAGTCGGTTCACCGACATCTTGATCATCTTCACCTTGAGACGAAGGTTCTTCATAATCCTGCTCTTCCTTCTTCAATTTCGGCCAAAGCATTGGACCGGAGGAGCTTCAAGCGCCAACCGCGGGAGCAAACAGCAGTAGACGCAGCCTTTGTGAAACATTATTGGGAACGAAACTCCTTCGTGGAACATCCCGGTATGAGGAACTAGAAGCCTGAGCCAACTACTTCTTCAATGCGAGCAAATCGTTCGCCATCTTTTGGAATGCCGGATTGACGAAGTAAGAGTAGCGAAGGGTCCAAGATTTGGACTTGGATGATTCCTTTTTCAACTCGCCAGATATTATTAAATTATCTTCTATTCGAATGGCAGCGGCCTGGGTGAGAATTAAGGTAACCACTCGCTCTTGAAGGAGCAAGAAACTAACTTTTGAGCTCATGGCGCCTATTGAAGAAACATTTCTGATTTTCCGGTTTAAGCATGGCAACAGGGACACGGTTGATTAATGCATTGAACCGGGTGATAAAATCGCGCATGGTCTCGTTGGCCTCCTTCTTCTAGGTGAGTGATTCGTGATAATAATGCAAACGCATCCTCCAAGCCTTGCACTGCCTTCAAAAGCATCCCGCAAGGTGGCCCAACCTGCACAATAGATCCGGGGTAAATGCCGAAACCATTCACGCAGTGTCCTCGTAGGGTTTCCAGAAAAAGGTGAACCGACACATCTTCATGAGTTACATCCAAAATACTACAAGACATGATGAATGCAGATATGTGGGAATCCGTGCTTTGATTTCCGCTCCCGTCAAATTTGGGAAAATTCTTTCGGTTTCCGTCAGGGAGCGCGTGAACCTGGATGCGGAAATGAGAGGACCCGTAGATTTCCCACATGGTACCATGCCATTTGAAAGGACGGAAAGAGAACGCGGGCTGGAAGGGTGGTTCCGCTGAGCAACAAGGTGCTACAAAGGGACGTGGATGCCCCTTGCAAAATATTCTTCCTTCGTGGAGGCGAGACACTCCTGGATGACCGGCCATTGACTGAAGCTTAAGCGAAAACGTGCGGTGTTATGCTGAAATTATGCTCAAGTAGGTCAAAGTAGGATCAATTTCTCCACGAGCTCTCCCGCTACGCCAGTAAAGGGTTCACCACAAAGATGTCTTCCCGATCTGCGATATTGTAGCGCAAATTTAAAATTTCTTTTGGGCGCACTTGCTGATTTTCTCGGTTTTTCACAAAAACCAGCAGCATGTACTTTCTAAATATTTAAAACTATCCTCTTCAAAAACCAATCATGGTTAATGACAAATAACAGCGAGGATAAAATGACAGAGAAGATTAGCAAGTTGATTTTCAAAACTAAATTTGACTTTTCAAAGAGTTTCAAACTTTTGGTAAAATGTAAATAAAAATTTAGATCTACTTAAAGATACTCGATTTTTATAAAAACTCAAACAATCAAGGTCTCTAACTAGGCCGATCTATTGATTTCGAAGAAAATTTTCAATTTGGAGCACTTTTGCAAAATTTTGGATTTTTGACAAAAAGTTAAAGTTTGCAAACAGTAGTGATTTTTCTCGATTTTTCTCGATTTTCTATCTTACCACCTTCATAAATCCGATAGATCTGTCGGTCCCCAAATGAGTCGCTAAAAATTGTTGGTCTGAAAAATATGTCACTGACAGATCTATGGATAGACGAGCCAACAAGCGATGCAGTGGCATAGCCCTCTTGACTCAAAGAAGCGAAACTAGTTTATTGCTATTCTACCAACAGAGGAATCTTGTGCAAATCTCACAAAGATTCGACTTCGAGGTTGGTATCTCATCCCAAGAGGTTTATTTCCTGTTGCGAAGAGAAAGGAATAAAAGAGGAGATGAAGAAAAGTCAGATCCGAAGGGAGAAAAGAAATGAATTCCAAAGCAGAAAGGTCAGAAGATTTATGTTTTGGGATTGGTAGTAAACAGAGCCAAACTTACTCGCATAAACGAACAAAGCAATACTGATGAGAAAATGACAAAAAAGTAGATATGAATCTAACAGAATAAACACATACAGATCTAACATAAGAAAGTTCTGATGCATAACACAGGTATTCAGCACAAAGTCTCAATATTTGTATTATTGTTTTCTTCTATTACAAGAAAGCTCAAAGTCTTTCTCTCCTCACTTCTATTTTTATCTAAAAAATGTCCACACCGAATACAACAAGTATTCAAGTATTTATAGAAGAGGAGAAGGAAAGAAGGAAAAAAGGGGTCAACCACCTATTTACAAAGATATTTACAAAATATCTAAAAGTCATGTTGACTTTTGACACTGATTTTGATGACATCATCCCATGGTGCAACATGGATGATGTCATCATTTGTGTCAACATACTCTAGACATTCACAACAAGAAAGTCGAAGAGAGAGAAGAAGAAGAAGAAGAAGAAGAAGAAGCAACGACTGTCGTCGTCATCCCGCGGCCGAAAGGGGGGTAGCTCGCTTTTTCACGCTGCTCGAGTGACGAGATATGGAATCAGAGTGGTATTCCAAAACTTGTTGATCATCGCCCTAGTTGATCCTCGGGAAGGATCCTCGTGCCGCCACCGATCGCCTCACAGTCTCCCGCCGTCTATGAGTTTTTGGGCGTTTGGAATAGTCCTTTTCACCTCAATGAGGAACCCGATGAAGTCCCTACAGCCGCCAGTTCGTTGATAGACTCTGCAAGCCAAATGTGACCTTTGGCCCTGCTCGAGAAGTGATCTCCTCAAGATCCGGATGGTTTCATCGCCTTTCCTTAAAGTGAAGGAAGGAGTAAGTAACCCTCGCAACATATTAAGAACAATCTGCTCCATTTGGTGCATCGTGGTCCAGTGGCTTCTTCTCGATTTGTCAAATCTTTTCTAGAACAAATTCTAGCTGATCCACCCGGTAGTCCGTAATGGACATGACTTTGTCGAGGGCCCCTGATGATGGTCAAGACGCCGAACTTGACCAGATCTTTGACCGAATAGTCGAACATTTGTCAAAGGTCTCTACATGCACCTGCCCGGCATGTTCTAGCTCTTTCCGATATGTGCCCTCAAGCTAATGCTTCGGAGCTCTTTTTTATTCACCTTACCGATGTTCAAATACAAGTCAAGGAACTCGGCGATCACTTTTCTCACCGCTTCCTTGAGGATTTGCCCTCCAAGTGGAAACGCCATACCCCTGGCTTCACCGATATTTGCATACTCGTTAATTTTTCCTAGCCTAGAAGAAGCTGGTCAGAGTCTCGGCGTAGTCAGGAGGTGCACTACCCATCTTCTCAGAAGGCTCGGAGCAAATATTTGTTTTGCTTCTCTTCGCTACTCTTTTTCTTCCTTTGTCTCTTTAAGTTTCTCGTTTGAGAGGCTGGCAACCGGGCAGAAGAGCCTCCCCGAAGACATCTCGAAGATGTCCCCATCATGTGACTTGGGTCACAAAGTGAAAATTTTCTTGCAGATGATCCTTTTTCTCTTCGAGGGGTCTGGGGTATGTGATTTCCATAACTCTCTCCTGCAAAGACTTTGAGAGAAGCGTGGTGACATGGACAGCTTCTGCTTCTTTACCCTTTAGATGGGATTACAAAAGTCCATTGAGCGATACGGGAACTTTCCTCATTGCTTAGCTAGCTGTCGAGAGATCCAGCCGACCTATGGGAGAAGGGCCGGAACGGGAGAAGGGGCAGGCACAGAGCAGTAGAGGGGAAAACGTGGAGATATGTGGCGCGTATGGAGAGAATAATTTGAAGAAGTGTCCATGGAGGAAGGGAACCTAGCATTCAGCAGTAAGACATAGGAAGGGAAGGGAGCCTTAGATAAGGGAAGAAATGGAGGAGGATAGATCAGTGAGGGAAGAGAAGATAGACGAAGAAGCTTGGAAACAATAGAAGAAGGGAATGAGGACACGACCTAAAGGGATGGTCGCCAGCCGAGCCACTCGAGAAGGGGAAGAAAGAGAAGAAGGGATAAGGGACCCGGTTTTAGAGACGTGCTGACATCCCGAATGGATGGGCCTATGGTAATACCCTTCTCGTTTCTTTCCGGTAACCAGAGTTATTACCTCGCTTCGGGTGCCGCTGGAAGGAGGGCTCTCGAGGGCTTCTTCCCGAATGGTGTCTGATTCACCTTCTACGCCTTCCCTTTGCCTTTAGGCTGCTGTTTGATCGTGGAGGGCTTCGCCCAATGGGGAGGCTGTGAAATCAACCCCAAGGTAGATTAGTCCGCTCATCCGACACTAAAGCACTGTCCCGCGCAGAGTCTCCTCACCCTCTACTCAATCGGGCCGAGGGGCTTTAGTTGTATCAATGGATGGAAAAGGCCAATCGTCCCCATCCAAGGTCACAGATATACCTAGTCTACTTCATCTTCCGTATTTTGCGGAAGCCTTGGGGACAATGGCTATCCCGTATTGATGATTTACGCCAAGGATAGGCGAATGATCCTTTCTCCTAAGCTCCACCTCATGGATAACGCCAATGTAAATGTCCTCGATCTCGAGGGACATGGATTGAATCGATTTTCACCCTTGCGCATGCCCCGGGTCTTGCAAGGTAGGCCTCGGCCGGGAAATCATGTTTCAAATTAAGCTAGCCTCCACTCAGGAACATTAGCTTTGCCTTGCGTGGGTGGGGTAGAGGCATGTATATCGGCCCACCGTATGGGGAATAGAGTTCCACCTCTTCTTTCTTTTTAAGGCATTTCGTGGTATGTGACCAAGACACTGCCTCATACCCAAAGAGAATCGGGCCTTAGGTCCAGCATACCTCGGTAGCTTGGTTGGCTCTCCTAAAAAGTTGGCAGCCCTTAGATAGGTGAACGTGGGAAAATGGGTAATGTGGCCCCCCGCATTTCTCGAAGCGCTGGCTACTACTATGCTTTGTTCGTGTGACCATAAGTCATAGCTTAATCCTCAACAGAGCAGATGATGTGGTAGAAGAATGCATCATTGATTTTCGTGAATTAGGAGATGCTATTCTCCGGCCTCACCTCGATAGTAGTACTCGATATTTTGACCTAAGGCTACAACTCCACCCGCTGCACAGTGCCCGGATAGTCCCTCTCCGCGATGGGTGCAGGGCAGACTCACGTGAGGGAGTTCAGCATGGAATGTCCCCGTTGTCCCGAATTGGCCAGTAGCTACTCAGTAGATCAGGCTTATAATTTCTCCTCAGTGCAAAGCGCCTGATCAGTATATTCTTTGCTTCATGGTCTCTAAGTACCGCACTATCCATTTATGGAAATAATGGGCACTCAGAAAGCCCAAAAGACCCTTCTCAGAACGACGAGTGTCGTTGAGTCCCTCTAACAAGTCGCCGCAAGTGTGGATGATTTGGGGCCACCGTGGATATTACCTTTTGCTTCAAGCAAATAGACTTCATTCATCGCTACATTAAGATCGCACCTTCACTGTCATCCTGTGCCTCGATGCAACTGCTTCTAATGGCGACAAACACAGGCAGTGCCTGCAAGGGTGAGGGATGCCGAGTATTATTCTCAAAGTGACGGCGTTGAGGTTACCACTCACTCGCCTACTTACTATTTACCACACACCTCAGTGTCTTCATTGTCAGAATACCTCGGGCAACCACCATAATGAATTCCATTCTCGACGTGCGCCCGACCGGGATTCTTCCTCCTGGCAAGCGCAGTGGCACTACTCTATCAGCCTTGTCCATCCATGGACTTATTCCTGTGACTTTCTCGGCTCAAACCTGCACCTCCATATCAATATGCCCCACCTCCAGTCCTCTCATGTCCATGCTACACTCCTACCGGGACTCAGGCAGTATCTGGTTCTCCGATATTTGGTATTCCCATCTCTTCGTAAGTCTGACATTTCTCAGACTGTAGTCCGCTGATGTCGATATGTTCAGCAATTGAACGAAGCAAATG